>VYZV01023527.1:36204-46311 GCA_013401275.1 Pandion haliaetus | reverse complement strand
ATCGCCCCGCTCCCCCCGCCCGGGCACCAGGCAGGGATGATGGGGTGGGGATGGAGTTGGGGACGATGATGGGGACGATGGGGATGAGGGGGTTGGGGTGGGACGGACACGATGAGCATAGGGAGGGGGATGGGTGCCACCTCGCACCCTGTCCTCCAAGGTAGCCCCCGGAGGCCTCGGGCAGCTTTTGCAGCCCCCGCTCGCAACGCGTGCAACCCCAAATTTCCACCCTCTTGTGCAGATGCAGAGATGGAAAACCACGAGCGTCGCCCTCGGCCTCCCACCGCTGCTGATGCGGGCTCGCGTCCCCGCACGCACGCACGTTCCCCTCGCCCCAAGTGCGACGACGCGGGAGCGTTCGCCCCGCTCCTGCTGGGCCTCGGCTCTGGGGACACGGACTTGGGAGCACGGGGAATTTTTGGTCCTGTGCATCAAGCGGGCAGCAACCAGAGGGAAGGGGAACGTGAGCTGTTACTCACAACAGAGATGAGTCATCTCTTCTCTTCTGTTATCGGAGTGTGGAGTAGGCAGGGGGCAGACACAGAAGTTATTTTGGTTTTAGGTTGCACGATACTGCGGTGGCAAAGCCTCTTGGTCGAGGCCAGCAGGGAGAAGCGGGTAAGCAATACAATGCCGAAACGAAAAGTGGGCGAAACTGTGTGCCTGCGATTACTGTTAACAACACTACTGAGTTATTACCAATACTCACAGGGGAGACTTGTTGGGTTTCTACTTTTCAAACACGTATTTCTGCTTTCCTCGTTTCCACTGAGGTCACCACCTTCCAGAATACGAGCCTGCAGTTTTGTCCACGAGGTTGCGATTAGGAAGTTTTTAGCACCGTGGCTGCCCCCAAAAATATGTAGTAAAACAACACGGTATTTCTAAAGTATATTATGCAAATTAGAGGTCTATAATTTAGATTATTATACGTTTTAATTGTATTAAAAAACATGGGACAGATGCAACACGAAATTATATTCATCAGCCCATGAGGAGGCAAGAGGGCATTACTTTATATTATTCAAATACTTCTTCCGCTGTCGGGTGAAGCAAGGGTTTCACTGGGAATTAGCTAGGCAGTTTTCTACTCTGAAGACTGTTGTTTTACACCATAGATTGAATTTATGCAGTCAGTGTAAAACTTGCAAATGTAACCCATAATATGAAATCAGGTGCCAAGTTGTGCCAGAAATAGCACAATCTAATAAAGGTAAAAACTCACTTGCTCCCTAACCAGCAGCTGTCTCCCAAGTGCACCTTCTCCCTCATTTAACGAACCTCCTTATGCAAGGGAGGATTTATGAAATCAGGCCGTATGTTTTAAGCACGCAAGGAGATGCTTCTCTGTTGTTCTTCAAGCCTTAGATCTCAGTTACAATACCTTAGCCTTAGGTAGATGCTTTTAAGTATTTCCTCGTTGAAAAGCTCTTGCTGCTCAGAGATCCTTCAGCCCCCAAACTCTCTTTGCATGCGCGGTGGCTGATGGGAGGACCCACAACCCAGCTTTCCGAAAGCGGATCCAGTGATCAACCTTTGCATTCTCATCCCTGCCAAGTAGCCTGGAAAGCCAGTCAGGACCCCAGGAGGGTCTCTGACTATGGCAGCAAATGGATCTTGTCTTTTAACGAGCAAATGGTAATGTGAATCTGAGAAGTCTATAATCCAGAAAATTAGATTTGGCATCAGAGTTGCCTGCAATTCCCTTAAAAATGTCAGGATTAAAAGTGGATTTCAAACCAAAAGCGGGTTTCTCTCATGGTAGTCCTACTGTGTCGTGGAAGGTCCCTAAACTGCACACAGGCAGGGACAGACAGCGCCTTTATCCTTGCTATTCGGTAATGATTTTGGAATGGATCTAATTGAAGATTAGTCTCCACGTATTAACGAAAACTATTCTATAAAACAATTTAATGAGGTTTTTGTCTTAAAGAGGGCGTGGAATTTCTTTTTCTCTTCTATCCCAAAGTTTCTTTTCTCCTGAAGGCTGAATTGCTGACTCGTTCTCCTTTTACCAAGCAAAATCCACTTTGGCCAACACTCTGATACCTCAACTCATACTTGTTTCATCAGGGACAGCTTATTTATCAGGTCATTTGGCATAAATCTACTCCCAGTCAGAGCAGATTAAGACAAGTCTAATTCCACCAAGCTCTGTAACAAAAGGCTCTTTCAAAAATACACACACCCATGGGTTACACAAGATGAGCTGGCTCCCAGCAGCCTTGTGCTCTCAAAGTGCCTCCATGCAAGTTACTGGTAAATTGCTACATCTACAAATTTTAATTATTAATGCTGCAGACCTTGAGCATTTGTTTTTCAGCCCAAACACTACGTGACATCTGTGGTGACCAAAACCCTGTGAGGCATCTTCAGCCTAAGAAAGTTCCTCCTGGGCAGGGTGGTGACCAAAAGCACTTGTCACCTCCTCTCCTGACGGGAAACCCAGCGCAGCCTGTACAGACTGCGACAGACCGGGGCGAAAGGGGGGGTCAGCCAGGAAGGCATTGCAGGGCTGTGGTATCCAGGCGGTTTCAGCCTGCTTTGCTGTAATTCAGCGCAACCCATCAACCTCCAGAGCTGGAGAAGGCTGCGAGGTGAGCGTGGAAGAAGATTCCTCAGCTCCCCCATCACTGCTCTCCCAGGCTTTTATTGCACCACCTCCATTTAGTGGGGTGTATCAATAATGCCAGCTAGCGGCCACTGTCAGCAACATTTGTCCTGAAACCTCTCTTGCAGACACCTGCAAATAGTGAGATGTGCTTATCTTGGTATCTCGGGCAGTTGCAAAAATAAGAAACAAAATGCACTTGTTTCTGCAAGCTCTGCTTCTTCCCTCGCTTCAGAGTACAGCCTGGGCAAGTATTGTGGAATTAAAATTAGTAAGTCTTGGTTTGGGTTATACCGATACACTTGATTACTGAGACAGCTTTTGAGAGTGTGACTTGTGCACACCCGTGAGCTACTTTGAGGGGATCTGAAAATTCAGTTAAGACCCCCTCCAAAAAATCCTGTTGTCTCAAAGCTTGCACTCTCTGGGGAGGGGTCTCACTGCAAAAGTCAGAGAGGTTGAAAGCCGAGCCCTGAGACTTTCACCACCAACTAAACACCTAGGCTAATCAAGGTCATGCCTCTCCCTTTTGCTATCCTAACCAGAGCCAGCACAGAGAAAAGATGCACTGTACCTGCTGTGCTGGGCTTCCCTCTGCATTAGATCTCCAGTAACTGTGTCCCTGTTACACGGAAACAGCTGAGCCACTGCACTAAGTCAAAGCAAAATCAAGAAGCCTGCTCAGTGTTTGGGGGCTTCTCTGTTAAAACAGACGTCCATCTTTTCAACCTCCTTTTTAATTGTAACCATGAGATTTTCTCTCACACCTGGGCCCTCATACTGAGAGAGCATTTCAATAATGATAGCACAAACTCAGACTGAGGGAGAAGTCTTGCTGCCCAGCTTTCAGCCGTCTCTGGTTTATCCTTTCTGACATAAGCTTTGCAGTCTAAGCCATGATGCCGCAGGGCAGGGGACTTCTGGGCCATCAGCAAAGCAGCCGAAAGGAAACCTCCAGCAGAAGCACCTGTGGTCAGCCCGGCAAAGCCCACACACAGCGTAAGGGAGCAGGAGGGGTAGCAGGCAGATGGGTTGAGGACTCTCAGCTCGGAACAATCTGGGTTGCAAAGCTCAGACTGGGGCAGAGATTTGTGCGTGCTTGCAAAGACATCCTCGCAACACCCTATGCCATCCCTTATAGCTTTGTAAGTGATCACTGCCGATCTAATCCCTGATGCAACTGGTCCCTACCTCTACATAGTCAAACGATATTGCCCCACAGTTTGCCCTCATGTCCTGGTTCCAGGATTGGTAACAGTGCTCTTAGATGAGCTCGATTCTGGGATCTCTGGTGAGAGAAACCAGCTCCTTTGGGTGAAGCCTGGGCATGGTTTGCTCCAGGGCTGCTCCCTAGAGACAGCACGAGCAAGACTCTGCCAGTTGCCTCCCTCTACGTTAGCTTACTCTCCAAAAAGCCATCCTACCTCCTCTTCCCCCTCAGAAAATCCCCGTGAAGCTGTAGCTCCAAGTCACACATGCAACAGCTGAAAAGAGAAAAACCCAAATGAACAGAAGGTGCATCCTGGTGAGGCCACATGGGGCTCAAGAGAGACCATGGCTGAGCAAGGGTTCTCATGCTGTATGGATGTGGCCGATCGGCTGTAAGGAAAGGGCTAGCCTTCACAGCATCAGTGTGCCCGCACTGCTCAGTCCCTGGGACATGTACTGGGGTGAATGATATAGGGGATGTAGGCTTTAAATAAATAAATAGATACATAAATAAATCAAGCCCAGAAAGTGGAGCTTTGCCTTCCCTGTAGAGCAGCACGTAGCCCCTCTGCCAGGCACACAGTCCCTCCTAACAGCGAGGAACATGCCAGCTCCTCAGAGCAGCCCACGGTTCAGCGGGTATGGGAGCAGAATAAACACCTCTTATCGGTCCTCCTCCTAAGTAGCAGCGTGGCACAAGGGTCAGCCTCTAGGTGAAGTGGCAGAGCACAAACTACTAGGAATAAGAACTTGGTTTTGCAACACTGGAGCAGCATAACCTTTGTGGTATTTCTTAAACTGGAAGTAAAAATGGTGGTTTATGATCCAGTTGCTTAATGCAAGTGAATATTTGCTGCACGGATGTCAAATGTTCCTTATTCTCCAATGGGTGTAATTAGCCTCCTGGTGCAGACTGTGAGTCGAGGTGTGCGAACGCCGCCGCCACACCTCTGTACCCTAGCAGCATTTCCACACAGAACGCAAACCCCAAGCCATCCAGCCTAACGCTGGGTTTGCTTTTAGAATAGCATTGAGAAAACCAGAGGTAAAAGCTTAGTAACTATTCCACTCCTACAGACTGTTCAAGATCAGTACCTGTGTTTGCTTTAACGGTTTAGGAAAGCAGACGTCAACAGGTTGGAAATGGTCCATGACACTGTTTTGCTCTAAAAGCCGGCACAGAGGAGTCAGTGTTTCTTCCCTCTTTGCTATACTTGTATTGCTACATTTTTCCTAGACATTGGTCTCCAAGACTGATGTTCTGGGATTAGCCTGAACTTCAAAAGGGGGCATGTATAATTCTTCATATTAAAGGAAAACTCAGACTATTTATTTAACATATGTCTTTTGGGGCTTGTTCCTTTGATCCGAAGAATGCCCTCAATTCTGCTTTTTTCTCCCAGGCTGTTTGATATTTAAAAAAAAAAAAAAAAAAAAAAGTGGGTTGCTCCGAAGTAGATCCTTTCACACTGTGTATATAAAGCAGCTGAAATCAGTACAGAAGAAAAGAAACCCCAAACCCAGCAAGTGTCACAAAGCTGGCTAAGTGGATCTGATTCTGTACAAGTAAACAGTTTCCCTGTACACCTTGTGTTTGTGGACATTCCTCTCAACATACTCACTGCCCTGGTTAGTCATGTTTTCTTATAAGCTTACCTATCTCATTAGTTCATTAGCGCCTTGCAGCAGGAATGCATGGCTGAGAAATACATGCACCGCTGATGTCACTGTGTGTAAACAAGGAGCAGAAGGCTGTTTCCCCATAGCAGAGGGCAACGTCATACTTCACCTGTAAAGGATACTGTGTGTACATAGATGAAGTAAATGGCGCACGTTCTTGCCTCAAAATATTTTGCTTGTTACAATATTCCGGTTTAGAAGGGGAGTTAGTGCAGTTTCTCAGTGCTGTTAGGGAGTCTCGGTGTAGGTCTGAAGGAGTAAGCATCAGTTTTCCTCGTGACTCGTGCTGAAGACATTTTTCCTCCTAACTCAGGTGACCGATCTAGGCCAAAACCTGTCATTCTGAGCCCACATTAATTTTATCTTCTGCTGTCAGATGCAGGAGCCTGTGCTGTAAGCACAGCAGATGAGTTAGGCTCCAGCGGACTTTGATTTCAGTTTTCCTACCTTCCACAAACAAGGACCACTTCAACCAACTGTAAAACGAAACCACTTTCTAGCAGGGACTGCAGAGCTGTCCCAATGCAGCATTGCTACTCAACTCATTAGTACAGGAACAGGAGGAAAAACTGCTTTATCTCAGTGAGATTTTAACCCAGAAGAATAATGACTTTTTGAACTGCAATCTACCCAGGACCCTGCTTTCCTAGTCTCTCAGTTTATGCGCAGTAATGGGTAACCTATCTACAGTTAATGTTGCCATACATCCAGGCTTCCCAAATTTGTGTTTTTCCGCTCAAAAATGGAAAAAATCTACCCGCTTCTTGGACATGGCAAACCAGTCACAACTACCAGACAGCAGATCTAACTGGGCTGACCAGTCCAGAAATCCCAGGCACAGCATCAGCATGCATGCAGATCACCTGTGCTGTGGTTACATGGTAGGAGCAGCACCTGCAGGAAGCCTCAGCACTGATTTGCACAATCCTACACAGCCTGTGAGCATGCCATCAGCTCAAGGGTGCAGATCAGTGTGCAGGAAAGCCCAGGCAGAAACAAGACAACCACCGTAAAAGTCGCTTGTACCATGTTAACATTGCAAAGATCATTGAAGGGAATGCCCTTGTGTTATGTCCTGATCTTATTTCACTGTGTTTTCCAGTCTATGGAGTCAAAATGCCTTCAGTTCAGACTTCCATTCACTAGATAGATCCCCGCTTTCAAAACACATGGCTGTCTGACTTTGGGAAAGTCCTGAAACTCAGCTGTAGAGCTGTCTCCCATTAGTCAGACAAAAATTCAATAAACAGGAAATTTTCTCATTTAAAAAAGCACCTAAACCAAGGCAGCCAAATAAAATTTTATTACGGGAGGGAAAATGTTATGTTGCTTCCAAGCAGCAGAATAAAAACTTTCCTGGTGCTGGGATGACACGCATATACTAGGGCAGGTTTTATCTTCAGTTAAATGTGTGCTGGGACAACTGGGACAGCATTGCTCCATTTATGTGTCAGAATTTGCTGCCACGTAAGTCTCAACCACAAGTGTCCTATGTCTGCATAAAGGATATTAATATCATGGAAAGGATACTAATACCATGCTGTTCCTTGCTTCTACAGACTTAACAGCCAGTTGCTACAGATTAAGAAAGAAATCCATGACAGTAACGACAAATTTACAATAATATGTGCGAGTCAGCATAAAACCTCGAGAAAGCTGGAAATAAACTCTTTGATTTGGTGGGGCACAGTGCAAAGCTCTGTTCCCAGGCGTTGGCTCCCTCTGCCAGTTCTTAGCTGGGAAAAGACACCAGCTGAAGCCAGACGCATCCTGTCTGACAGGACGCTGCTCTTCACAGAAGCTAGCCCATGGATGTTTAAGTTTCCTTTTAATTTCCTGCCAATTTCTTAAGAAGAAAGCAAGAGTAAAGGCAGCTCTTGTTTCTACCTTGCTCATTTTGTCTCAGGAGCCTGTGACTGGGAACACGAAAAGTCACGCTGGGGTTTCTCAGCAGGACTGAGTGTTGCTGCCCCCAAAAGCCCTGGGGCTGGAGGCAAAGCCAGGTCAGGCCGCCCGGGCTGTGGCAAGAGGCAGGGCTGAAGGGAGGGATGGGGCTGTGCCCACCACCCTGCTGCCCCAGGCAGCCCAAGGGAAGCTTCCCAGGGCCCAGCAGAGCTGCTGGAAGCCCATTTCCAGCAGCTGGTTGATGATGATGATGATGATATCCCAACCGCCGTCTCCAGGGTGGCAGCAGGGCTCTGGTGTAGAGGGCAGGGTGCAGGGCTGAGGCTGCTCAGCTACCCCAGACAGCCCAGGGCTTGGCTGGTGCCCAGCCCCCAGAGGCAGAGGGCATTTCCTCCCCCCACACACCGTCCTCCTATCTACTGCCATTAAACGCAGTGGGAGACACGTGGCTTGCTGTAAAGAGAGTCAATAAAAGGTCTAACTAGCCAAAAAGAGATCACTTGCCTCAGGAACCAAGCTGATACTGGAGTTCCGCTTGGAGCAGAAATATGGCCTTCTTCTCAATGTCCCTAGGTGACATTTGTCCCTGACCACTGGTCACCCAGTCTGGCTGAGCAAGAGCCCAAGGTATCACCCTTTCTCTGCTCCCTACGTGCCTCCACCAAGCCACGATGTCCCAGCTGAAAATACCTGGCTTCCATCTCAAGTACTTGCAAGCTACCCATCCCCAGCCATACATAAGTCTCTGATGACACCATGGTACAAACATGCTCCCAAATTTGGGGGTCTAAAATCCAGACCGCATTTCATCCTCTGCAAGAAGCTTAGGGCTGAGATGCCTTCCCTGCCTGCCAGATACAGGCACAGGTAATGAACAGGGGTGCTGCATAATCAACCTCATGTGGTAAGCCAGAGAAACCCTCACCAGGTGATGAAAAGAAGTTTATGGTTTGGTTTAATAAGCCCCTTAGCATAACAAATTTTAAAATGAAGTTTAAGTTCATTAAACTTACTTCTTTTCATTCCCACAGATTTTTTGCTAAATTACAAGAAAGTAGGTGTAGATCCCTATTTTTATATATGTTTCCCTGTGTTGTCTTACACTGCACCATGACAGTTTACTCCTGTCCTGTTGAAGCTGGCAGGCTTGTACGCTGATGATGCTCTGCTATTCCAAAATTACTGATGACCTGCCAGGAAAGAAACTGTAATCAAGATTATACAAAAAAAACCCTGCTTCCACTAACAATGTTTCCTCCATTCAGTGCTCTCAGAGCTTAGCTTCCCATCCATCCATCCTTCCTTCCTTCCTTCCTAACTCTGGAAAGCTACTATATCCTCCCCTAAAAAATGAAGATTGTTTCAGAGAGAATTGCCTAAAACAGCTAAGCTATTTAGGGGTATTTTTCCCCTAGATCCACTGTGGACTTTCAAAAATCCCACCATTCATTGTGGTTTCTTCACACTTGGTTATTAGCCGTTACCTTCCCAAAAGCCAGCCATTCTTCCGTACCCAATCCCAAAATGCACACGGACAATTATAGCACAAGCCATTTGGAAGGCTATTAGAAGTAATAAAATAATGAGAAGCCAATATTGTTCCAATCAATTACAGGTTTTAAGCAATAAAGCAAATAAAATGAGAATAGTGTACCTTCATGTCGGAGGAGTGAAGTTAGAATTAGCTCTACGGAAAACAAGCCAGTTCTTTGCACCTCACTGGCAACTGATCGTTCCTTATGGCCACGTCTGCGTGAATGATTGAAAAGTTCCTCTGAGGTTTAACGGTATGAAACAGAGAAGCAGCAGCAAGGAAACTTTTTTTTTTCCTCCCTTACAAAAGTCCTGCTTACTCTGGCTTTCTGGTCACAGGAAAAAAANCCCCCCAAGTTTATCACAGCTCCAGGCTGAGTACCCACAGGACTCTCTTTATTGCAGGGGATCACACGCCACTTATCTTTCAGCCCTGGTTAACCAGGGAGGGGGGGGTGTTATGACATGTGAGAGGAAGCAGCAGGGTGGAGGAGGAGGGTGGTGTGAGCATGGCTCCCTGGACTTTTTCTGCGCAGTGGAATTTCCCAGCTCGGGTAAGCCCTGGTGGGGACATTCCCCTGCCAAAGAGGCTGGCAGGAAACCCCAGGCTGGCGTAACGCTGCCAAAAAAGGGTCTAGAAGATGCTGATGCGAGATTCACAGCAAGAACAATGACAAAGGGCTGTACACCAAAGCAGAGAAGAGAAACCTGCAGCGTACAACGTGGCGGGGTTTCTTACCTGACATGGTCAAGTTCTCTTCCTTGCCCACCTCCTGCCTGCAGTGCTGCCTGTAGGGCTGGCAAACAGCCAAGCTGCATCTCGTAGCCCTTTCCTCTCTTGGCGCTACAGAGTAACCTGGACAAGCAGGTGCCTGTGTAGTGGTCCCATAAGAAGCAAGAGACATGCAGTGTCCTACAGACAAAAAAAAACAGCTCCAGCCTCTGGGAGGTGAGGAAGGGCAAGCACCTCTCCTTGGCGACTGCCTGGATTTCAGTGGGATTTTGCCCTCAGAAAGGTCGGGATGAGTTTCATGGAGGCTGCCTGGATTTCAGTGGGATTTTGCCCTCAGAAAGGTCGGGATGAGTTTCATGGAGGCTAGCTTGAGTTAGCATGGAAGCTCCATACAGCCAGAAGCCTGATTAAAAGGGGGGAAAGGGGAGCTGGGGGG
>VYZV01023527.1:25291-35614 GCA_013401275.1 Pandion haliaetus | reverse complement strand
CTCCCAAGCGCAGTTAATGCATCCATTTCCCGGTGGCTGGCACCAAGGTAAATGCACTGAACTACTTATCCCCCGCCCGTTGTGTCCCCCGTGCCTCCTGCACTTGAACATAGATGTTAAAAACAAACAAATAAAACCCCCTCAGACTTTACCCCCACCCTCACCCTGCCTCAGCAAGCTGCAGGAGGGAGGTAGGAGAGAACATCTCCTTCCCAAAGGTGATCATTCTGAAACCTTCGCCCTGCAGGCAGGAAACACTGCGTGGGCTCCATCTTCCTGTTCGCAGATGTATTATATCACTGGAACACATTCAACTAGTAATCTTGATGGGCTCAATACTTTTCTTTGAAATAAGGGCGGTTTGTTCCAACCGGCGCTGCTATTTGATTGTTTGCTCACTGAAGGCCCACGGTGCCCTCGGTCTTGTCTTACGCACAGCAGGGCAGAGCCTTGGCCAGACCCTTGCCCCATGCTCGCCCGCAGCAACTGTGGAGCAAAGCGTGCTGCCGTCGGGGACCTGCGAGGCCTCTGGGTGCCTTCACAAGGTACCAAGGTCTCTCTCTGCAAAGCAGGGAGGCTGCAGCCCCACAGGGGCACGGATGGCCCGATGCCACGGGTGGTAGGAGCAGTGCCTGGAGCCCCACTGAGCTCATCCAGCTTCTCCACCCCTTTCTCCTCAGGTGTCGCTGCCTCTTGAATCAGGGCAGCTCAGGTGCTCTGGCTCCTAAAGCCATGGGGGACACTTGTTATCAGCTGTAAATGCGCCGGAGGTCAGCCCCCTCCTGGGCACCACTCACCTGTGCAAACAGGCAATCCCTGCTGCAAAGAAAAGGAAAAATCCAAATATGACAAGAAACAAACCGAGGCAGAGAAGGGCAGAGAAACAACGCCACAGCCAAACAGCTGATGTGTGGCAGGGCAGGATGAAAAGTTGTGACTTCAGTCAGAAATCAAAATATCTACTCATAGCAATATTGGTTGCACAGAAGAACAGGGACAACAGGACATCAGGAAGAAATTTGTTGACATAGAAAACCTACATTTCAAGCAGCAGATATGAAATTGTTGGGATTGGAAGATACACATATATTGGACACGTTTTACAACAATGTAAAATAATTGTAATATCTGCTTGTTACTGGAGCTCTTGAACTTTTTTTCAGTGGGTTTTTAAGACAGCATCTTTTTTCCATCAAGTAATTTTTTTCCTATTTTTACTTAGCAAAAGCAAAAACGAGACACAGCAGAAGCAAATAATAATAATACAAATACACAAGGAAAAAATTATAAAGGTGGAGCAGAAAGAGAAGAAACCATTAGAAGGAAGAGACAGCTAAAGACAAAAATAGCTGCCTTGCCAGCAGCAAGCAACAATTCCCTGAGAGAAGCTGATTCAGGCAGAGAAAGAGGGGAGGCGGGACTGGAAAGTGTGACTCACCCAGCCCAGGGAAAACCAGAGAGTAGAAAGGACTGGCAAGAATGGAGCACAGGATGGCAAGGTGGGGGGGGACGACAACCTGTGAATTTGTCATGGTTCTTTCACTGCAGGTACTTTTGCCATGCCTCTCACCTGCTGACCTCCAATGGGCATATCCCACCTGGAAGCTCTTTTGTAAAGTCCTTCGGTGTGCTGCCATGTCACGGCAGAGCAATAGTGCCTGTCGTGTAACTAGTCCCGATCATTGCAAACAACCTGCAGCAGAGATTTAGAGTGAAAAGGGAAAGCCCTGTATCAAGCAGAACCAAAAAATAAGAGGTTCGTACAGAGGGCCCAAGCATGAGGGCACCAGGTGAAAAGCACTCATCTGCTTTCAGAGCTGACCAGGGAAGAAAGAGAGTAAGTGGAGGAGCAGGATGAAATGTTTGATGGATGGCTGAACCAGGGAGCACATGGTCTTGCTGTCAGGCCACACAGTCTGCTAAATTTTCCACGTTGCAGGAAGAACTGACTTGAGATGGACCATTCTATCCCGGTAAAGCTTACTCCTCTGGATTCTTTTGTGACTTTGGAAAAAAAAAATTGGATTTAAGAGAACATTTAGGACAAAAAAAGACATCCTCTGAAGGGCAGTCTTAAGCCAACCTAAGAGTTACAATACCTACGTCATCAACTGAATTTCACTCTAAAATGAACTCCAAGTAAAAGAGCTTCATCCGGTGGTGTTCGTGCCATTTGTTTTCAAAACACAACTACTCAGGAGTTAGAAAACAAACCACCACCAAGACTATTACATTGTGGCTTATGTTTTTCATTTGAGAGTCATCCCAGGCTCTTTTTCAGTGCCTCAAAGCCCTCTTCTGGCCACATTCATTAAGGATTCACTACTCTATTAAGCCCACACGGGCTGACACAGTCAGGACGTGGGGGAGGGCATGTTGTACTTTCACTTCGGTTTAGTGATGTGCTCACTCTGCATCTGGGGCTCATACAAAATACCTCGCACGTTCTTAATTCTTTAGCGTGCTCCCACAAAACCCTCTCTCCCATTCCAGGCAGAGAAAAAGCTCCTGTGCAATTCACCATGACAGATTTGCAGAGCAGACCAGCTTATTTCTCCCCAAAAGTCTACTGAATATGCCCATGAGAGGCTAGCGACACCAACAGTGAAGGAGGACACAGTAATTTGGACAGGATTTTAGAGAGTCACTGCCCAGATACAAGCTAGGTTACCTTATGTGAGGGTTCAGATCTGGGTGACAAGCACCACGGTGAATTAACATTTCAGGAAAGACTCAATGATCCATTTCCCTGATTTCAGATACATTGGTCTTGCGCTGTAAATAGGACAGCTAATGTTGGAAGTTACATACTTCTTTGCTAATTGGGGATGCAGGGCCAAACCATGGGATGAACACAAGAAGCCCCATTCCGACCAGATCAGAAACCAGGTGGTCTCAGCTCTTTGCCAGCCCTGGTGAGCCTCCTATCCCTCTGTCTGCTGGTATGAGGCTCAAGCCCCTTCCCTGCCAAGCACCTGTGCCATCTCAGGCGAGTTACGTCCCTTCTCTGAGTCATCACAGGCTTTGAAGAGCACACGACACATGATGAAAGCCTGCCTGTGTGCTCCTCCTTATTCTGGTTATTAATGCTTTGGGTTTGTCTTAAAAAGTTCCCCACCTATGGTATCTGTCACATCTACAAACATGTGAAAACCCAATATACATGGCTTCAAGCCAACTGTAAGCAGAAAGTTTGGAACAGTACCTAACATGTTTGCTACGACACTGCTGTTGGGAGGGAGCAGAGGAAGAGGTGGGTGAGCAGCCTGGGTGGGAAGAACTGTTCCTTTTTTGACACATTTGGAGAAACACAGGTATGTGTATTTCATTGTGCTACGTCAGAGGAGTGACTCTGTCCCACACAACCGATATTGCCTTCGGAAACCTCCGCATGGCCAAATCCCCAACCTACTTCCTCTCCTTGGTGTCACAGAGCAAGATCTTTGCACGCTGTCCTTCCTTTGACCCCATCCTACCCTTTTTGCTTCCCCTCTCTTTCCTACCCCTCAGTCCCATTTCCCCTTTAAGCATGCCTGGGGCCTGACCTCACACCACACTGAAAAGCAGCTCATGCTTTGCAGCCTCTTTCCTCCATTTTTGGCTAAGTGAAGGCTGACGTAGGTGGGACACGATGGCCGTGCGCTTCACTTTCAGTTTCCAGAGCAAACTGCTGGGAATAAGGTACTTTGCCTTTGCCCTGTTACTTAGCGCCTGTCAGGTGGCATTGGCGAGAGCTGGCTGGGCCATGAACTCAGCTCTTTGTTTTGGAGGAACATAGGACCCTAGATCACACCACTGGCCATTGCCCCCTACCACCAAATGAGAGGGGGAACAGAAAGACAGAGCAGACACTTAGCAATACTGCCTCAGAGTACTCTCTTCTGGTTTCCAGCAATTTGTAGTTCAGGGACTTTTCCCAGTCAAACAGGCTATTTTTGGCTGTATACATAGGAAATCAGCACACAGGGCAATGCACCCTGCCTACTTCTTTCCCAGCTGTGAATCCTGGCTGCAACCTAACTCCAAGGCAACCCTGTAGCCATCCCCCAACTCCTCCACCCTGGCCCTCCAGCCATCCCTGAGGCTGCCCGGTCTGTGCCATGCAGCCACTCTCTCCCTCTCCCCACGACCCTGCAAACACAGCTCCTGGGCTCACGCGGCAGCCGGCACGCAGCCAGGCAGCGTAGGATGCCCTACGGCCCTTGAACGCACTGACTGACTGACAGGACAGATCTCTCCTCGATTTTTCTTCCATTACTTACTAGAGAAGCAATGACCACGCTGTATCTCCTCTGTTCTTCACGCTGCTTTTTTAAATGAAGTGGCTTAAGGATTTCCCGTTGGCCGGATGGGTTGCAAAAGCCCTCCGAGAAGGAAGCCTAGATTATGTACAAGCTTTTATTATGTGTCAGGCCTGATACACCAACAACAGGAAACATCAGTGTGCTTCAGCGCTATGTCTCATGCCAGGCTTGTGCTGCCTGCACAGATCACTCCCCTCCAAATACACACCATCAGAAAAAAAAAAAATCACTTTTTAAAGTGATTTTAATCTATAAACCATAGGTTAAAACATATTCTACCCAACAAATGAAATAGTTTAAGTAAACTTGCCCTCTTTATTAGGAACTTATTCCTTGAGCTTTTTGACTACTTAAATTGTTTTTCTGATCACATCAGGAAATAAAGCCATTAGAGCCTTCTTTGTATTGTAAACATTTCAGTAATATACA
The DNA here is from genome assembly GCA_013401275.1 of Pandion haliaetus. Lineage (NCBI taxonomy): Eukaryota > Metazoa > Chordata > Aves > Accipitriformes > Pandionidae > Pandion > Pandion haliaetus. Next base: position 30,881 of record VYZV01023527.1, on the reverse strand, counting down.
TATAATAGAAAAAAAAAAACCCTTGAAAACAAGTTCTCTCTCTAACACACAGATACAGAGCCCTTCACCGCCACCAACAGATGACAAGAGCCTTCCAAACAGTCTAAATATATATGAGTACAAGCTAAGAATGAAGTGATCTGGACTTAATGAGCAAGTGCTTTATAAATTAAATACACACCTGTGACTGAAGTTTTTTGCTATTACTTAAACTGTCATGAGTGGAACAACGTTTTTAACCCACACTTCTGCAACAAAACCAAAGCAAAACCCCAATACCCTCACCCTTCCCAGGAGACAACTTCAAATCTTCATTTTTGCCACATATACATGGAATCGTCACCTGTAGTACATAAAAAGTAGTGCAGACCCTTCTAGTAAGCAAAGTTCCTATTTTTAAATGCTTACCTCTAACAAGTAAAACAATAAAAAATGATAATTTGAATCTCACAAAGCAGAGCTGCAATAGTGCTATATAGCAGATGAGATTAGAAGCAACTGAAAACTTGAAAAAAGGGAAACTTCTGCTTTTTATCCTTTCTTTTCATCAACAATTCAACTAACGTTTTTACTAAGTTTCTAGAATGAAGAAATCAGCCTAGCGATATACAGGAGAAACAAGATTCTGAAAATACCAGGTGCAAAAAATCACTGTATCAGTCTCATCTGTAAAATGGGGTTTACTTATTTTATAAATAAATTGCTCTAAAATCTTCTGATAAACACCATAAAAATACAGTCTTTTTCACTAGGATTTGAGTGAGCTGGATTTCGAATAAAGACATCAAAGAGGAAAAAAAAAAAAATCTCTGTATTGAAAGGTTAATAATCGAAAGGCTCAGGACAAGAATGAAAATATCAAAAATACTACGATTTCTTCCCTTCAAGTGAAGTAAATGGAAAGAAAAGGAAGACAGAGCTTTGAAAATTCTCATTAAATAAGTTTTTATGTGTAAAGGAAGATACTTAACTGACAACTGAGAAATTCCTTTCCAGTCCCATTTCATATTAAGTAACTTGAAACATAACCAAGCTCTTAGGTTAAGTCCCTATTAAAATCCATTTACAAGCTTAAAGGTTTAAAGAAACCGATTTAAAAATATTTTATTGCTTCTGTGTTTCCACGTACAGTACATACACAACTGGTGCAACTGGTAACAAGACGAGAATAGGAATGAAAAATCATTTATAGTTCAACTGAATGACATATAAAAGCATAGCGTCCCCAGTCTTCATCTTAAAACATGAGTAAATTCTCAAGTTTCTCCCTTTCTCCTCCCTGTCTATTCCAGAGCCCAAAGAAATGAAGTATTGGTCCTCATTCCAAATCAACTGGCAATTTCCCCTCAAGTTCATTACCTAAAAGTTAATTAATCTGTTATTTAAAAAATAATCTAAAGGGGAGATGTTCTACCAGAAGGTGATTAGACATCTCTGCTAATAGCAGTCCTGTTCTCTTTCCCTCAATCGTCAAAACATTCAAAAAAATGCGTTCTTCTCTATCTGTTCTTGGTAGCTGACAGCAATACAAAGTTGCTGTTGAAGAGAGTGGTGAGCACTACAACATTCAGAGAAGAAACACGCCGCCACAACACTTTCACACATGATACAGCTTTATGACAAAAACCAAATGGTTAGTCCACAAATTAAGTAGTTTCCTTCAAAGCAGAAGCCTGAAGTCTTATTTTCATTAACATTATTTGGATAGCATTGTTATTCAGGATGAAAGCCTTATACTCTACCTATTTTAAAAAACACACCTGGAAAAGATGAAAGGTCAGTTTGCATTGTGCTGGTTTACCTTCCCAGACCTGAACTGGTGTGGTCTCTTTTCAGCAGAGGATAAATTTCCATTAGCATATTAAAGTATGAAATAGTTACCTAAAGCCAGTGTATGGGCAGATACTATGTGAGGCAGTTGTCAGTGAGAACTGGCAAATAGGACCTCCTTAATTCTGATTTGAAAAGCTAAGAATAGATGCTGTTTCAGTGTACGTGACTTCCACAGCCATTTTTAAACATTTTAAAATTGGTAAGTTTATAGGTGGATACTACTGACAACTTTTACATGCTAAAAGCATTTACATTTGTTTTTAAAACAGCTCTCAGTTGTCCTTTAAAACGAACAAAACAAAAAACACTGTTCCCGAAGCCGGTAGCATTAGCTCTCTTGGGGCTCCAGCAATAAGAGCACAATCCTCCTAACGTAGCAGCAAACCTGGCAAAGAGTAAAACGTTTCTAATATGAAGACATTTCAATTATTCCACTCCATGCAACCTACCAATTTTCCTTATTAATCATCTCAGTTTGCTCACAAAGACTCAACTTTGATATTCTCCTTAAGCATGATGAGCTTCTTCAGAAGCACTTCACTACTGTTTTGACGCATTTCTCAGTAAAGCCACTGGTAAAGACTACCTTTGGCCTGAGTGGGACCAGAAACAAGAGAACACAGAACACTTCTCCGCTGTTTGATTTGGGCGCTGAATTTAACCAAAACTTTGTTTTCAAAGTGCTACTAGTTAAAACTATAGACAGGCTCAATCAAATTAGCAGCAGCAAACACCACGCCAAGAGGCCCAAGAGCCACCGGCTTGCACACCGGCAAAACTGCAAATATTTACCAAGCACCTGTATGAAGGGCAACCCTGTGTGTATCCGCATTTTGGGTGCAATTTTTTTATATTGGCAGCAGTGAAGCTCGTGAATAAACGATAAAACTGCCAAACACAGAAGGGGCCTTACTGCACGGCCTTGACACTCGTTTGTGCCAGTTACTGTTACCCACTGCCAAACATCGTCAAGTGCCTTCAGGTCACTTGGCTTCTCCATACAGACACAATGTATGAATGATGTACAAGAGTGATTACCAGAAGCCCAGCTTTGCAGGAGCATAACGGAATAGATTTATCTTATAGAGAAGGGAAATGCTTTCATTAGTAAATGCTTCAAGCAGGCAAGACTGCAACTTGAACTTGCAGAAACTGCCTGAGACAGTGTCTTCACTGAGGTCATAATATACACATTTCTCCATTACAGATAAATGAAGAAGTAGACATTGCATCAAAGCTCAGAAGAGATTCAGTAGTACAGGAAGCCAAACTAAAATACTGGCTATCTGCACGATTTAGCAGCCATTTGTAAACACCAAGGGTGCCTAACTAGTGTGCTCCATTAAATTTCAGCAAATTCTTGATGACCTAATACTATAGATATTTTGATTATGCTTCCTTGATTGGTATTAGTGATTTTGATACACTCCCTTCATATTTCTAATTAGGACTTTGAAACAAGAACAGACACTGCTTCTCTGACATGCAACTGGAGGGGATGTCCCTCAAACTCTAGAACATTGAGAGAAAGACTGCTCCCAGGTTTCACACACGGTTCTGAGCAGGAAGACCCTGGCAGCAGAATCAGTGTCATATGGATTAAATTAAGCATACAGTGCAGACAACTAGCAAAGCTAATAACCGACATAATTTCTTATTGAATCTTATCAATTTAATTTAAGGTGCTCTCTAATAATCTCAGATATGAATGATAAGGTTGAAAGGAATCAACCTTGCAGGAAGATATGGCCTGAACAGTCAATTCTTCTTGACCACCCTTCACAGCTACCCAGAGTTAAGGCCCCACCACTGACACTGCACGCAAGTACACTAACCAGAGCTCCTCCATACCGTCCATCTTAACTCGATAGCTCCGACAAAGAGCAACTTTACTCCGGCTACAGCAAAAGATGACATCGGGATACCCACTTGTGCTAAGTTTGCAGAGGGCACACGTAAGATAAAAATGCATCTATTTGATTCTTAACAATGACTTCTTCTGGGTGCAAGTTATGTGGCAAGTAATGAGCCAGAGACATCTCCCAAGCATCCACAAAGTGCACAGCAATTCCTGAGAACATTTTCCTCATGACAGAATCAAGCTGAAAGGAATACCAGTCACTGTTAAAGAGGCTCACTTCGGGCCCAAGCTCCTGAACATTAGCGGTTCTGATGATGATTAAAGTCTTGGGGCTGCGATCCAGCAGCTGAATAATTGATCTCCGAATGTTCCTCAGCCGCCGGATATACACTTCCACAGGGAAAGTGCTGAAGTGGGACCATATAGTTATGGCTATCACTGTGTTCCTACCACCCACTATGCCATTCAGTTCATTGGCAACATAGCGCAGTTCACTGCTGAAGACTGTTGAGAAGCGAATGGGTGGCCCGTGACAGCGGAACTTCAGTAGGATATTGTGCTTCAGGTCCACAGACATGAAAGGGCCCACATTCTTGGGACTCCCCAGGTTAAATTCCACTAGATCTGAAAACCCAAGAGCAAGCGTTAGTGAGAGACGGCATGAGAGATTAAAACTATCAACAAGATGCAAGGCCACAGGGCAAAAGTAGCAGTAGATAAGGAAATCTGAACATAATTCTGAGAACTCTAAAAGAAACAGGTAAGTGTCATACATGTGTTAGCTGCATATTTCACAGCGGAGTTTATGGATGCTGAAATCTGCAAGACAGCACACTTCACAAGGCTGTCAATGCCTTTTCCACATTTCCCAAACTATTTTCCTCTTTCTCTCATAAAAAAGAAATTTTCCAAAGAGACTCCTTCAGTCACTGTTGCCCTATGAATCCAGTGTTAACGGGAACCCTTTTGGCAACTTTTGGACTCCACTAAATTTAAAGATGACTTCAGCTTGTAGGCATTAAGGAGTTTCAAAGTATGTGTTCCAACACAATTTAACTGCTTTAGGGGTAAGGGAGGAATACCTAATTGGCTACTGAAATTCTGTCATTTAAGTTAAAATAAGGGAAATACAAGAAAGGGCCCAAAACCAATCAACAGTAACGCAAGTCCTTTGCTACTTCATTCCGCAGTCACTCGTGTGACTGGGATGCTGCAAGGCCTTACGCAGGCACCCTAAGTGACTTCTGCTGTGGCCCCCCGGGGTGGCCATCTTAACTCACAGCCACAGCAGCGGTCCTCACTGGTGAAACGTTTTACAAGGACAATCTTGCAGATACCTTGCGGCCCCATCTCCAAGGCCTACATGTTTCCAGCGTCTGCTCAAACATTTGACTAACTGCCTTTCTGCCAGGGCTTCTGATAATGTTTTGTCTTTCCTCCTCCTTTGTTTCGTCATTGTCATTCAGTAAGATCAGCTCTGTGTCCGAGATGTGAGAAGTAAAGCTTTGCAAAAGCCTTTAAGGACAAAACCAAATTAAAGAAAAATAACCTGGAACAACCGCTGTCAGGTATTCAAACCACTGCCTTATTGTAGAGTCTCCAAACAAGTGGATTACTTTTCCCTGCAAGCACTTGGTTATATCATCTGACTTGTTAAAGTGATGGATCCAGTGTGTTCTGGGCCTCCACTGGTCTTCGTAGTAATAACCAGAGGGGGAATCTGTGGGATCTTCAGCTCTGTCCATACTGCCTGAATCTGGAAGAGAAAAATTCTTTAAAAATTAACGTACGACAAGACCAGCCTCCGTAACCTTCACGGACACACAGCCAGTGATGTGTGACCTTCTTCCCTACTTTAAAGCCAAAGGGCTCCCCCCCCGGCCAGGCCCGGCCCGA
>VYZV01023525.1:11701-25971 GCA_013401275.1 Pandion haliaetus | reverse complement strand
AGCAGACACTGGCAGTTGGTATGGAGAAAACCCAGCTTTTACAGACATACAGTCATGGAAGTAATTTTTTTTTTTTTGCTGGCTCTTGAGTGATTCCTGTAGTGTTTGTCAGAGTTAGGTCCTGCCTGTCCTATTCTCACAGTTCTGTTGACTTTCTCTGAAAATGGAGCTCTGCTCAGTAGCCAGGTGAAGATGCAGTTATACTTTACTAATAGGTAGATGGGGAAACTGCAGGTACCTCCTGTTTGCTGAGGAGGAAACAGCAACATTGTACTAGCTTCCAGTCTTATAGGAATATGGACTGGAAAGTTATCAGATGCAAAACAGGACAATGAAGTAAGAATGGTGGTTTTTATTATTAGTGGAGTAAGAATGGTGTTTGTTATCATTAGTGGATAGCTTTGAGATGTCACTCCACTGAGCTTTTCCTGCAACACATGGAGTAGGCTGCACACTCACCTTCTGCTGTAACCTGAATGTGCAGAACAGCTCCCAGCATTCATGAGACCTGTAATTCAGTGTGATAGTTATGCTGCATTTCAGTGCTAACACCACCTCAGAAACATCAACATAACTCTTCCTCCAGATACTGTGCTCTTTTCCTCTTTTTTTACAAAGAAAAACTAAATGAACTATAATATACTTGAGGTTCAGCTGTAAATACTGAGGATTTTTCTATTTAATCTATTTGGAGACAAGTCTGAGTTTTTAGATGATAAGCAACTAGAATACAGAAGAAAAGCTATTTTAGTGTAAAAAATGTAGCACCGTGGTTAGTGGGTTGCTCTTCTTTTCCAACAACAAATGATATTTAAGAGTCATGTTCTTCTGCCTATTTCCAGAAAAAATAAATGCTATATAATTTAAACAACATAGCTTTTAAAAAAATTGTTCAAACATGAGAATTACTTTGGTTCTGTCTGGCTCTGACAACAATCTCTTATGATGGTGTCTTATTCAGTGATAGCAACAGAATTATTTTTTTTTAAATACCTTTTAAAATTTCTGTATCTGTTAAAAATAGCAACTGGATTTTTGAACAAATGCAGAAAACACTGTGAAAATTGTGGGATAGTCTTACTTTTTAAATCACTGGAAATCTCATACCCTGGGATTTGGGGGTGGGGGGAAGGAAAAATAGAATCTCTACGTACATTACCAAGTCAATACTCATTTGTTAACCAATTTGACCCCATGAATAAGAGTTTTCAGTGTTAGAAAGACTGGTTTGTGTATGGGGTCCATATTACTTCCCTGCCCTCTGTGGCTGTTGATGAGCATATCTAGTTTGTCTCCTAGGTACAGGAAGAGCTGGAGAAGCATTTATGCAGCTGCAGGTAAACTTCACAGAATGACATTACAATAAAGCTTTCCTTGGGATACCTAAGGCCTTCCAGCAGTGACTTTTCTAGCTGAAAGAGGCAAGTCTGTATAGAAACAAAAAATTTTGGTTCTTTTTAATTATTCAGAAGAATGTCTACTGTGTGCACTTGCTATCAATACAAGGAGCTTACTCATTTCTAGCCTGGAGTAACAACATTCATGTATGGCACAGTATACATCTAAGAAAAATCTCAGAGCTGCTGCCAAGTTTTATGGAAAGAAAAATTTTAAAAAGTTACCATTGTACTTAGGTACTGCTCACTTTAAATGAAAGTCTTCATTGAAATTAAAACATACAGAAGATTAATTTCAGATCATCTCATCTACATAAGTAAGAAACTCTAAGTTACAGTAAGAAAGCTCTGAAATCTGTATAGACTACAGGTACCAGTATATGATAACTGTCCTATTTAGTATAAAAGTTATGCATTTTCCCAAAAATGTGTATGTTTCATAACTTTATTAAAATGCTCTCTGAACACATGTTCAGTTAACAGCTATTTTCATTAGCAAAAAGGGAAACAGTACTTGAAAATGATTGCTCTGTGAATATTGCTGAGGTATTTAATGTAATTGACCTAGTAGGACACTTGAGATACAGCAGGGCTAGAGGCTTGGTCCATTCAAGTGCTGTCATTTTGTGATGAGCCAGCTGGTTTTCAGAAAAATAAGAACACCCTCCAGCCTCCTGGAGAGTACCAGGTAGAAATAGCAGATACCTTTTTTCCTTGTTACGCACCTAAAGCAGACACTTGAAAAATACTGTCAGGAGACTTCTTTGTCAGAAGTCAGACCCTCATGAAAAGAAATCCACCTTTTGATCAATTTCCAGATGGATTTCCAGACCAAAATATTCCTGGCAAGCTCTGGTAAGCTTTTGTAGTCCACTTCTGAGCTTCTCACTCAGTGTTTCTTCGATGCTTATTCCATTTTTGTTTCAGTTAAATCACAAAGAGTGTGAGCAACTAAAAATTGCCCAAACTCTTGGATACCATTGGAAATATGTTGGAAAACCCCAGGACTTTCCCCAAAGCTATGTTCAGCTCTAGTCAAATAATGTCTTCAAAAATCTCATACAATTTCAATTTAAGGATTGGAAATGTATTTCTGTGTATTTTTTTTAAGAGAAGGGAAAACTTAGAATCATAGAATCATTTAGGTTGGAAAAGACCTTTAAGATCATCGAGTCCAACCATCAACCATGCCCAGTAAACCATGTCATGAAGTGCCTCATCTACATGCGCTTTTGAATACCTCCAGGGATGATGACTCCACCACTTCCCTGGGCAGCCTGTTCCAGTGCCTGACAACCCTTTCAGTAAAGACATTTTTCCTAATATCCAATCTAAATCTCCCCTGCCGCAACTTGGCACCATTTCCTCTCACCCTATCAGTAGCTACTTGACAGAAGAGACCAGCACCCACCTCACTACAACCTCCTTCCAGGTAGTTGTAGAGAGCAATAAGGTCTCCCCTCAGCCTCCTTTTCTCCAGGCTAAACAACCCCAGTTCCCTCAGCTTCTCCTCATAAGACTTGTGCTCCAGGCCCCTCACCAGCTTCGTTGCCCTTCTCTGGACACGCTCCAGTGCCTCAATGCCTTTCCTGTAGCGAGGGGCCCACTTAAAATTGGCTGAATGCTTTCATGTGAGATTTTTTAAGATCTGAGCTGCTGAGGCCACAGTGGTGTCCCACAGGCACATATGACTTAGTGGGGAAATAAAGCAATCAAAGAGCATTTCTTTTCAGTACTGGAGAGGCGTGTAAAGAATGGTACTCTAGCAAGTTCATGTGTGAGTCCTTCAGCAGATCAAAGGGGAAACAGTGATTTAGTCATAGAAATATATTGTGTTAACAGCCAAGTGTCTTAAGTTTGGCTAGGCCTGGATTACAGTGGTGAATATGGAAAACAGAATTCCAACTGCAAATAGCTTTGAGTCTAAGACGGTCAAAAGAGAAAATACCGTGAAGATAGCAAGCGAGAAAAAAAATCCAAACTTATTCTATGTATCTATGAACATCCAAAATGAATTGTGAAAAGAAGTCAGCATTAACGGATGAAGTTAATGTTTTCTGTGGCCAGATTTTCAAAAATGCCTTTGCCCACTAGCCATCTTTGAGAGTGCTGGGATTAAGAGATGTTCTCTGACACCTGACAGAGAGTATTCTATTGTATTTTCCCAGGAATTTATATGGAAAAAAATTGCTTGCCTTAGGGAAAGAAATTTTAATCAAGAAAGTCTTTTAGAAAAAGATGTTGTCTTTCCACCACTCATTAGCAGAATTTGTCTTTGCATTTGAATTATGATCTGCATTTATAAGTGGGTATAATCCTAGTGTTTTGAGAGCATGTTGGGGGTATTCTTAAACTTCGGTATAATAAAACATCTGCACTTTTGTTTAGTGCAGTCTGCTGTTTTTCATGTTCACAGTAGTCTTTTCTTAAGGCTTGTTTTGTCTTTAAAAAAAAAACAAAAAACAATTAGCATCAGGATTATATAAAAGAGACTATTAAGAGTGGCTGACCTGGTTCTCCAGGTTGGATCAGCTGGTACACATTAGCCTGCTGCTTAAGTGTCTGTTAGCTATGATGGCATTGATGGCTAAGTTTGGATTTTGTTCAGCTGAATAATTCCTCCCTGGGTATATGGTATTTGGTTTTGGATTTGGGATTTTTCTGAGAATATACCAAGAGTTTGAATTATGATAATTTTATTTGGGGAAAGTTTGCTCATATGAGATGAGATCTGTCTCAAAGAGACTTCAGGGTAGCAGCGAAGACTATTTGGCTGTTGCCATTATTCTCTTTCTGTTTTAATTCAGATATGTATACTCTAGCAGTTTGCACTTAGTGTAAGAGCCTCATGCTTTCTGTAATCTGTGTGGCGTTTGGAGTGGATCCCAGCTGCTACAATGAAGATGATCCATTGCTCATTTCCCAATATTCACTTTAAAGATCTTCAGCATGGGTCTGAATATGCAGTTTCAAAAGTGACCAAGTAGATATGAGCTACACCTACTGCTGCCTCATATGAATTTCAGCCAAGGCAAGTTAGTTGCCTTTTCAGGCAGTTATGAAAATTGGATGGTCTCAAATGTCTTTGTTTTTTTTTCTTTCTCCTTTCTATGCCATTAATCAGCTTTTGCTTGATGGCAACTGTAGTAATTTGAGCTGAGTTTCGCTGGTACAATTGAGCAGAGAATTTAGAACTTGTAGACAAAACAGATAGTACTGAAGTGTCTTTCAGCAAGAGCATGTAGGTATTTGGTTGAGATCAAAGTAGAGGACTGTAACACACTTAAAAATCACATATCATTTATCAGATATGAAAATATATAAGTATACTTAAATGATATGCTAATCTGTTTGTATTATAGCAGGAGAGATGACCTGTGTGATTCCTGCTGGAAGAAGTAAAATCAGTGTGCTTGAATACTCTTTAAGACGTGGGAAGAGATATTTCAAAGTAAAATTTTAAATTAAGCTAAAAAGAAGGTCTGAACCTAGCAACTGCAGGATCTGCAAAACATGTTTTAAATGTTACTGTCTGTTAGATGCAGTGTAGTGTGTTTCACGTTCCTTGGTGAGATTCTCCATAGGTCTCTCTTACTGCAGCAGTTTTTTATGTAATTACATTCAAAAGAAAATGGGAGACACAGAAGGGCATGAGTCATTCCTCGTGCCTCCACTCATTCTTGAGCTTGCATCTCAGGATTCCTATGGACTTTTCTTAATATATATGTGCCTCAACATCCTGTGACATCCCTTCCAGTCCCTTTGCAAGCTCTGCTATTCTGAAAGTGACAGTGGAGCACAAGTTCCCAAGGAAAAACAATAGTTTTTCAGCACTTGTTTGGCACTGCAACCTGTGAGGAAGAGCAAAGATTTGGATGTGATTCGTATGTCCTTCTGCATTTTTCCAGGTGGGCCAGGCTCTGGCACCTGCCTATCTACTGCAGATCAATTCTGTCTATGCCAAATGAAGGTGAGCATCTGCTAGTCCAAATCCCAGAGAGTGACGGCTCAGCGATGTCATAAGAAGGCATGGTGTATATCAGTTTGGAACTCACAGAAAGTTTAAAAGAAAGAGAAATTCATACATTGGTTTGAAGCATCACACTGGTAAAATTGTGACAACTCCCTTTCAGTCCATCTAGAATCTGTCAGGAGAGTAGCTGTACTCTACTGTGTTTTGCAGCTTCAGTTGCAGGTAGTAAATCAGAAGTCAATAATAAAATATTTAAACACTTTGGAACCCTATTACTGTTACTGAGAAATATTAAGGTTTTAATAACATCATGTGGAAAGTGGTGTTTCAAATTAGAAAGGAAAGACTTTCTGAGGAAATCTTAATGGATTGAGGTGATACGGTGCTGAGCACTTGTTAAAACATATTGAAATACATGCATATAATAAATACAAGCATGAAGGAAAGGTTTTTGGTATCTCAGTGAGGTCCTGAGATTGGAATGTCACAAAACTGGGAGTTTGCCATGATTTAGACAGAATTGAGGGTGGGAAGGATTTGGGAGGCTTTTAATCTTTTTCAGGTGTTTGAGCCATCTTCACAGTTGTCATTAGGAGCGCAGTGCATCACAAACTTTCCTTGGCATTGGCAGTCTGAAGCCTTTGTAGCTGAGCTGTCTGGAGTTCGTGAAAAAAAGCAGCTTTGCCCATGTATTACCAAGAATTATCAAGTATTTTTATAAACCTTGTCCTTTTTTTATTGCATAGAAATAACAGAAAAACCTGTAAAAACAAGGAACAGTGTCCAATACAGACTGCTGTATTTTTCTTCCTGAAAATTCAAGTAAGGGCCTAGAAATGGTTCTTCAGAGCAGACCTCAGTGCAGGTCTGCAGGAGCACTCCACAACAGAGATGGAGGTAAAGGGAGGTCCTATCAAGCAAGGTGTCTTTCTATTTTAGGAGGATTTGGAGAGAGAAGCTCACTGTGTTGTGAGAGGCATGCTCAGTCACCTTGAAATTTTAGTAGTTTGCACCTCAGCCATTGGGAAACAACACTGTGTGCTAAGTATTTTGGCCTACAGTTACACAAATAAAACCAGGTGTCATGATTTACTTCATAAATATGTCTATCATAGTCTTCCCAAGTCAGTTTTGAGGGCATTACCATCTCTTTTCAGCTTGCAGAGGGGCAATTTCTGCATCACTAAAACAGGAGCTATTACAAAGGTGAATGTTTGGCGTTCTTACTAATGCTCTGGGCAGAAAGAGAAAGTATGAGCTAGCCCATGAGGTTAGGAAAGATAGCAAAGCTCACTTGGCTGCGCCTGCATCTCTGGTCTCCAGAGTTTCCTGTGGTATGGATTTAATTAATTTTAATTTGAATGTCATGATTTTCATTGAATGAAACCCAGACCTTACTGCGTGCAGGTCTGAAGAGCCACCTCAGCAGGAGTTTTAGCAAAGGCAGTTGCAGATTTTCCTTATGGGCTCCCTTTCATTGTGTTGTGTCAAGTCCCAGAGAACCTCCAGTTTGGCAGGAGGAGAATGCAGGGCCATTGCGAAGGAATGAGGAAAGAAACAAGATATGGTGTCTTTGGTATCAGAGTGACATCCATGATTTTTCCAATTCATCCAGCATGGTAGGAGCAGCCTTCTGCAGAAACAGGAAAGAAAATTGCATCCACAGCCAAATTACGAGGGAGGTGTCCATGGAAGGTTAGCTTGGGTTCTTTCCATATAGAAACATCTTTGCTTAATTCTACAATTCTTGGTTCTTCTGCACCTTTGCTGGAGGAAATCTGAAACCCGGAAGGACGAGCAAGCACTCATTTGGGTCAGGAAGTACGTGAGATTAAAGCACAAAGAGGAATAGATATCTGTCATGGTTTCAGTTTCAGCTCAGTCGGTAACAAAGCACCATGAAGCCGCTCACTCAGCCCCCACCCCCGCCCCTGGCCACGTTGGAATGAGGAGAAAATCCAAAGGCAGGCTTGTGGGTTGAGACAAGGATTGGGAGGGATCACTCCCCACTTATGGTCACAGGCAAAAGACAGGCTCAACTTGGGGAAGAAACAAAATCAATTTAATTTACTACCAATCAAATAAAAAACAAGGGTATTAGGAAGGGAAACCAAACTTCAGAACACCTTCCCCCNGGTCAGCTCCCCACACATTATCTCTGCCGCTCTTTTCCTCAGGGGGAAGATTCCTCACTCGTCCCCTGCTCCACCGTGGGGTCCCTCCCACGGGAGACAGTCCTTCACCAACTTCTCCAACGTGGTTCCTTTCCGTGGGCTGCAGTTCCTCACAAACTTCCCTGGCGCAGGTCCTTTCCGCAGGCTTCAGTTCTTCCCGAACTTCCCTGGCGCGGGTCCTTTCCACGGGCTTCAGCTCTTCAGTCACACACTGCTCCAGCGCGGGCTTTCCCATGGAGTCACGGCCATCTTCTGGAGCCTCCACTCCACCATTCACCTCCCTGGGCTGCAGGGGGACAACGTGCCGTCTCACCACAGGCTGCAGGGCCATCAGCCTCCTCAGGCGCCCCTCCTCCCCCTCCTTCCTCACTGACCTCGGGATCTGCAGAGGGGTTCCTCTCCCATTCCAATCCCCCCACTCCATGCCGGTTCCCCTTCTTAAATATGTTCTCCCAGAGGCACTCCCACTGTCACTGGTGGGCTCAGCCTGGGCCAGAGGTGGGTCCGACTTGGAGCCGGGGAAGCTTCCAGCAGCTTCTCACAGGAGCCACCTCTACAGCCCCTCCCCCACTAGCAAAGAAACCATGCCACACAAACCCATAGCAATGTCTTATTAATGTTCTTCCACCCAACTCTCCCTTTTCTTCTCACCATCTCTTCTGGTCACCTTCCCTGTGAAGGGCTGTGTCAGCAGCCAGATGAGACTGCTTCCCCAGGACACAGGAAGGTTGGGGGGGGTGGAGGGGCATGCATGTGTAACAACAGAGCAACTTCTGTTCAGCCTCCCCAAACTCTATTCAAGCTACTGAGGAGATTTCTGTGGAGGACAGATTCATTCCCCAAATGTTTTGCAAGACAGCCCTGGCACAATTGCTGTAGAGGGTATTTCTTAACTGTTTGGCATGGAATCAGAACCAGGAGGGCGCCCAGAGGTTAACATTTGCTGTATGAGTGAAATATTTCCTTTGTTGAGGAAAACACTTGCATGTGGTTTGTGGTGGACATTTATTCAATGTGGCTATGCCAAGGAGACATTTGGTGTCCTTAGAAAACTTACTTGTATATTGAACTATATGTACACACTCAAGAATACATTTCATAGCAGCTCTGTGCAATGATCTGGTTTGTAGAGATTTTGAACAAATTGAAAATCCCCTACCCTTAGTAATCCAGGACACATGTATTCAATGGAGAGGATGCTTCTCACCAAGAGCTACCCATATCTCAGCAATTTCACTTCAGAGAGTCATGAAAAGTTGTAGGTTTAATTCCTTAACACTGTTTCATGAGATCCTAAAACATCAGGACAAATAGTTGCTAAACTGAAGTTTTTACCTACAGTCATGCAGAGGTCTCTGTGACTATAAGTTAGCCTGCGTTTGATTAAAGCTTAGGGATATTCCATGTATGGTGGAGCATTGCCAGTCTTTGTGAGTATCTTGCATTAGGAAAAAATCTTGAACCAAATATAAATTTTCAGTGCTTTGGAGTTGAGTGCAAATGTTTAGAGTTGTGGTTTGTTAGTTTTTGTGATGCTTTTATGACTGAAATTACTCAGACTACATCTGGATTGATGTTAGACTAAATGAAACTGAGGATTGAGGCTTAGGTCTCTGTACTGCAGTCCTTTACAGAGCTTTGCATGAGTCTCAGTGCCTTAACTGGGGCTTCTGCAGCTGCTGCTGTAGATACTGAAACACTTAATCCCCAACTAACTACTTTTCTTAAACACTCATTTCAAATTGGCTCAGGAGAGGAAAAAGAGGCAGCAGTCAAGAAGGCACAGGTTTTTTCTCTTTGGATGTTGGTTATATTCACATGTTCATCTTTGCTTCTTCTGATTTGGAAATTTTCAAAGAGCTTCCTTCCCAAAACCTCAAGAGTAGAGGAGAATAATAATCTTTACTTTACAGTTTACAGTTTAGCAAGTCACTAGTTCAACTTCTCTGTGTTTGCTCTTAAGCATAGCATAGAGCAGTAACGGCAGAAGGCAGCCTCTGAAAATAAAAAGGAATTAATAACAGATGAACAAACAACTGCTTCCTCTATCTTTTCCTGATATTTTGCATGCCATTTAGCTTGTGATGAAAGCAGCAATAATTTGCATCTCTAGGTTTGCTTATTGCTTCCAAACAAGTAGCCTTTTATTTATTTATTTATTTATTTGGGTTTTTATTGATTTATTTATTGTGTAGTGACGAAGCTTTTCATATGCTAAATAAAGCAACAGGGAACCTTAGACCCAGGCATGTAAAGACTTCCACAGATGGGATATTTGCCTTCAAAGTCAAATCCACTTTAAACTGTTGCTCAATATGGAATTGTAGAAGTAAATTTAACCAAGCAGCATGATGCTTTCATTTTTTTCCCACAGTTTCTGGCCCTGGGAGACCAGTCTGTCCCTTTTCTTGCTTCCATGCCCTATGACTTATCATAGAGCAAGGACAGCAGAGGTAATGTGGTTTCATGGTATTGGTATGGGGGAAAATGCCACCTTAATCCCGTACTGAATATAAGGAGTCTGATTTTCATCTCATGTTCCAGTGTAAATTGTGGTTAGCTTTGTTTGACCCAGCTGAACTGCTGTTCTCTATGCAAGGTAAATAGTCCCCCAGTTTGCTCTGAATTTCAATGCAGAAGGTAGAGCTTAGTGCTTCTATGTCTCAACTGTCCTATTTAGAAATCACCCTTTCCTGTCAAAATGGAAATCTTACAAGATTCTCAAGACCCCTATTATGGACTGCTGGCTTCACTGAGATTCAATGGACGTGAGCCAACAGGCTCTAAAACAAGCATTATTGGAGTTGAATAATCTCATCAAATTCTGTTTATGCCCCTGAATAAGAGGTGGATATGTCTTCACAAGGACCCAAGTTCCTTTTGTAGCTTCTGGCAGTTCAGCTTGTGAGAATACGCATGGATCTCTGGTAACTGAAAGGATAAAGGAAAAGCAATTTGCATATCCTCATTGAATACAGAGACCAGTATTCATTTACAATACAAAGCAGATAAACCGAGGTAATGAATGCAAATGAAAACTTAAAAAAGACGGCACTAATTGGTAAATTTTAATTACAAAGTTGTATTATGACACAGTAGCCAGCCGTGGGTCTCACTTGGTTTTCTGTATTTAATAGTATTGTCTTTCATCCACACTGGGGTAAAGAAAACTGTCGGAGTCAATGTTTCTCAGACCTGCTATGTTGTCATGAAACTTGTATGCTCAAGCAGAAAAGCAGCTGCAGAGAGCGAAAGGCAGGTCTGGGTCTGCGGTGTGGGCTGCAGGCTCTGTGCTCTATAGCATGATTGGATAAGTCTTCTCATTTGTTTGTTGTTCTGTTCCTGTTTTCTTGTTTACCTTCATTTCATTTTTGTTTTCAGTTGACATGTGGTCAGTAGGGTGCATCATGGGAGAAATGATTAAAGGTGCTGTGTTGTTTCCTGGCACTGATCGTATCCTTCCTAGCAGCTGGTTTGGCCTCAGTAGGCACATCCAACCCTTTACCCTCCAGCCCCTTCGTGCTAGATTAGTGCTGACATACATTTCTACTGTACCTGAAGAGCTGAGTTAAGTCCCACTGCAAAATCCTTGCAAAGCAAAATCTCAATAAACCGTCTCTGCCTCTCAGTAAAAGCCTTAGGTGGAAACTGCAGCGACTATAGTGTAAGGAGATGGAAAACAACTTCCAGCATGGTTCATCAGAATCACTTTCTGCAGTCAGTGACCACTTGTTTTTAGTTTTGTTGTTATAAATGTCTCTTTATTAATTTGGGGGTGGGGGGGGTTAATAATGACAGGTTTTTTAAGTTCAGGTTGTAGCATGGTAGGCACAAGTCACTGTTACCTCAGGATGGCATCTAAGAGATTCTGCATTTTAGGAAGAAGGTATGATTAACTTGGACATGACTTTTAGAAATGCTTATTTTTTTGCTTGTTTGCTCTGCAAGTAGTACTGAAGTAAGAAAGTAGGAAATGGTTTCAGTTTGGGGACAACTTCTGCTTCCCAAGACTAAAATTCTCACTTAACTTAGTAGCAATTTGATGACTAAAAAGGCTGGGAATTTCCTTGGAAACTGTTGTAGGGGACTTCAGTCTGCCATCCTTTATTTAAGTACATGTAGTTATTATGTGAAAGCAGAATGTATTTTTGACATCAACAAGAAGTGATTTATAGATAAATGCATTAAATCAGTGGACAAGTGGCCCAAGCAGACTAGGTATATGTACATTTTCCTTAGAGACCATTCTGCATTCAGGACTGAGGCAGCCATAATTGTTACTTTATTTGATGCTTTATTAAAGCTTTGATATATACTCTAGTATTTATCAGATTGTGCAAGTGGTTTCTTCTTGTGTACAACAGCAACTGAGCTCCATGCATTCTTGGTCTAACTCTAGTGATTCATGGTCTGTAGGATTACACAAATGAGAAATGGAGATGACCTGTGTACGAGTTTTCCTTCTAATTTGAACTCTGTACTTAGATAACAGAAGAGTTTCCAGGCATTATTCGTTTTTCTGTAACTTTCTCTGAACACATGTGTGTACACTTATATATATGTGTGTGTGTGTGTGTGTGTGTGTGTGTGTGTGTATATACATACTTACTAATTCAGTTTAGCACTTCACTTTTGGCCTCGTTCACACTTTAAAGGGTTCAATATTTTGATTAAAATGTGGAAAAAGTAATATCTGAAGAGCATTAAAGAAATGAAAGTAGGCAATGATATCATTAATATTTTCACAGCCTTGTCTGGTAAGATTCTGATTTGTGTTTTGTCCAAAATGTTGGATAAGCATATACATACTGAAATGAATGCTAAAATTCCCATGCATTTTCATATGCTCTGGAGCACATCTCATCTGAATATGTGAGAGTAAGCCTTTCCCTTCGATGTGTTAATTTAAATCATTACCACGTATTTGTGCTCCATGAGGATTTGGCCCAGGCTGTGCTTGTGTTTTCTGTAAAAGTGGAGTGAGAAATTTAAGCATGGGGGTTAGCATAGTTCAGTGTTGTAGTCAGAACTGTTTTTATGTTAATAGACTTACGTTTTGTAAGATATCATTTAAAGAAATCCCCAAGTACAAACAAAATTGAACATATCTTACATAGTGCTTCAGAAACTGATTTCTTTGACAGAGATGCATACTTGTTAAAAAGAAATCACACAAAGCCTCTATAATTAAACCATTACGTGCTATTTAGCATTGTGATAACCCCACATAAATTGGCATTACCAGCTGCTGATTTGTTTGGGATTGTTCTTAATCGAGTTTATGTTCTTCATGTGTATTTATAATATGTTGCTAAATTTGCACTGTGTTTTATGTAGTGCTCTGCTTTTCTTCTGCTGTTCCATGAATGTCTATTCTGTGAACAGAGAATGATGCCGTTGCTTTCTTTCAGGCCGCTGAGCATCCTCCTTAAAGCCACCTCTTCTCCAAATCCATCCCCCACCACCTATCCCCTGCTGCTGAACAGCCACTGGCAGGGGTTCAGCACTTCTTGCTCCTGTGTCTGTCTGTGCAGCTGAAAACGAGTCAGAAAGTTGCAAGGGCAGCCTACTGAGATGACCTTGTGGCATCTTCTTCCTTAATTCTGCATAGAAAACGCTTAGTGTTTCTGTAAAAAAGATTATTTCTTCAGACGTGATGGAGTTGGGCACCTGTGTAATTCCATCAGCAGAGGCTATGAGCCCTCAGTGCTTGAGGGCAGCATACTTATGGAAGTATTTAAGTGTGGAAGTAACAAAAGTAATTAGAAATCTGTTTCTTTAAAAAAAAAAAAGCTTCCTCTGACATAAAATGGGTGTAAAATGGGTTAAGACTGGCAGCATATCTGAATTTATCAGCAATTTTTTCTTCACAGGCAGTGCTTCATTTCACAACCACACTATTACTTGAAGAGTATTTAACACTAATTTGTGCCAATTTTCATGCATAAATAACTGTGAAAAGCAGTTCTGAAACTGAAAGATTGAATATTCATGAGAAATGCACTGTCAGTCATATATTTGACTGCAAAATTTACTATTTGCCATTTTCCAGCAGTTAAGGAGTATAGGTCATTTGATATTGCTTCTGTTTACAGAATGAAATGGTCTGTTCAGCTAACTGAAACAACTTCTGTAGCAAAACAGAGCCATCCTACATGGTCATGGAAAATTCACAAGCAGAAAAATAGGAAATGCGTTTGAGTAAGTGCGGAATGGAGTGCTTAACTAGGCTGCAACTGTTCCACTCCTGTAATCCATTTGAATTCACTGAAATTGCTTGGGTGGAGCTGAGAACAGAAGCCACCTCTATTCTTTTTTAAAATCCAGTTGTGAATGAATGCTTTGCAGTGTCCAAAATTCCCACGGTCTTTACTGATCCTTGAAATTTTACTATTTTTCTACCATTTTTGGTGTACGCTCACGATGCTGTTAGCTGTGAGCTAAAGCTCTTTTTTTTTTTAATGTTATATGAAACTTCATTTCAAGGTTGGCAGCAGTAGTTCTGCTTACAGAGAAACTATTATCAAGAAGCTTGGATATACTTGTGCCTTGAGCAAGGAGAAAACAGCAACATGGTTTGTTGTGTTGCCTCAGGAGCAATTTGGAAAGCTGACTGTGCCTGTGAGTTTACTCTTGTTCCATGTGTTCTCAAAATTTTATGAGGGAGACTGTTACTCTTTTCTCACCAATGCATAAATTATCTGTAGGAGTTAAGAAGGTGCCTTA
>VYZV01023525.1:834-11674 GCA_013401275.1 Pandion haliaetus | reverse complement strand
TTTTTAAACTGCTGAATGCATTTTGAGCAGACAAGGATGGATGTGCCTTTAAATTCTGTAGTTGGGAGTGCTTAGAGAGACAAGTATATATTCAGTAGAGAGATGTAAGGTTAGCATGATGGCAGCTTCTCAGTATAAATCACAGATGGCCGTACAAGGAGTAAACTTACAGAGCCTTATTCTACAACTGCAGTCATGTTATGCATGTCACAGAGATTGGGGTATAGGGGTTTTATGCACAGTTTTACAGTTCATTTAGAAGGTATTTAATAATACTAATGTTCATAGGCTGCCTCATAGGGTAGGTACATGACCATCATGCATCCAGCTGTACATGTTAAAGACAGAAGTGTACCACAACAGAAGGTCCTGGAAGCCTAATAACAGCCTGGAGTACTAAAAGTCAATACTGCAAGGGAGAGGAGACATTCACGAGGGAAATGGTAATACATATCCAAGGGCAAGACTACAATCCTGTGCTGCATATCTGGACTACCCACTAAGCACTGATTTGCTTGCTGCTGTGTAAGCAAAGATGCGCAGCAACTGAATTAAGTGCCAGCTAAAAAAAAATAGCAGTTGAAAATTTTAGTGAAGATACAATCATAGATATGCATCCAAAAGTTTAATGACAGCTACACAACCAACACTGCTATCTCCTAACTTCTGAATGATCAATGGTAATCTTTTGAAGTAATCTTATTTATGTGCTGTTATTTTTATTGTCACCACATATTCTATTATAGCATATAAATAGCAACTACTGTAAAGTTGCAAAATATTTTCTGTTATAGTCTAATTTTTACAAATGCCACATTCTTCTCAGTGTTAACCTTGGCACAGAAAGTGCTCTACACTTGCTGTCTTGTCAGATGCTAGCATTTTCAATTTCTTTTGTGTGTTTTTTGTAAATTTTGTTGACATTAGTATGGAAATTATGGGACTGTGGAAAAAATATGTATCTGACACTGATGTCTCCCACAGTGAAGGTGGTTAGTTTGGTTCATATTAACAGATTTATTTAAAAAAAAAAAAAAGTCCAATTAAAAAAAAATGAAAATTAGTTGAGCTATCAACTTTACAGTTGGTGTGACAATTTGGTGTTGGGGAGGGAAATACAGAGGTGCTCATAGTAATTATTCTAATTTTGACAAGTTAGGAGCATAAAAAATTTGTACCTGAAGCAATGCAGTTAGTTTTCATTGCTCGAACATGCACATTTAAGGAGAAAACTATCGGAAAGGTGGTTCCCTTAAGATTTTGACATTGAAAAGAGATGAACTTACCTTGTCTGTCTGTTATGAAGGAAGAGCTCTGTGTCCATTTTGTTTTCCTTGTACCTACCTTAACAAAAGCAAGATTTGACATGCCCTGGTCCTAATCATCTCCAGAGGAAGCAGGTTTAGCCAGAAAGAGCAAATCCTGCTCCAGTGTGGTAAAGCTAGTGTAGGTGTGCTGCTTAATAGGTGAAGAAAGCGGAGTCCAGTATGCTGGGCAGGGAAGCATGATTCCCCACCATCACTACCACCATCCAGCACAATTCCAAATAAACAGGCATTTTGGCAGAATTACTTGTGTTCTCCAAATCACAGTCCACAGATACTGTTTGAGGAGGATTTTAGAAAGAGGCTTTTCTAGCGCAGCCACAGTTTGGAGTAGTGTGGAAAAGCAGTGATTGGTCTCTGGTGATCATCGGTTGGCTGAGATTTGCAACAGGAGATTCTTCCCCCCACTTTTCAGGAAAAGAAACATGAACGATTACAGTAAGTTATTGCTAAAGGCTAAACAGCTGAGCACTGACAAGTTTCTGACTACCAGGGAAAAATGAATGGACTTAACTATACATGCTTCATAGTATGTTGTTACCTGTATTGCAGTAGAACTAAAACATCCTACTGCAAACAGTGTCTCCTCCTGCAAAACCTTGGTGTTGAACGTAAGAAAATATAATCCTTCACTCAAAAAAAAAAGTGTGATTTACACAGACATAACATGAGAAGGAAAAAGAAAAATTATTACCATTTTGAGGCTAGCTAGCTTAAGTACAAAGACAACAATTTGTTGTCTAAATTTCATTTTTCTAATCACAAGCTATTAATTTGTGCAGCTGTAGAAATGCTTTTAATATTTTCTGATTGAGACAGAGAAGTATTGTAAGTTTTCCCTTACAGCCAAGCTCCTTTTCCTTAGTTGTTTGAATATTTGCAGAAATGTAATGTAACTGAAGCCTGCAGGCCAACTAAAGGAACAAAACAGTGGTCCTTAATTCACACTTCTGAAATACACTGCATCAATGCACACACTGCATCAGTGGGAACAGAAACAAAAGTAATGGTAAACTTTCAGCCTGTACCTCTAAATAGATGACTTGACTGTGAAATCTGATTTTTCCAATAGAAATACTTCATTGTGCATTCAAAATATTATTTTCCCATTAGAAATTTTGTGCATTTGCTTTAGAAAAGCATGTCTCTTAATCTGCAGTTCAGATTCTAGTTATTTTCCAAGTAAATAACCAAGTATTTAGAAAGCAAAGGAGAACAATCCTTAAGACAGTATTAGAGTGCAAAGAGAAAAGGTGGTTGGGAAGCTTGAGGCAACCTGAGGCCCCAGTGATAAATCTTCATTCAAAAGATACATATTTTAGAACTATTTTCTTTAGAACTATTTTCTTAAATAAGTTTCTTTGCTGTAACTTTGTATGGCCATCTTAATGTTTGTAAAAATGCCAGTGTTAGTTTCAGGGACAAACTAATAAATCCAGGTTATATCCCTTCTTCTCTCTTAGGTCATACAGATGCTATTGTGTATAGTTGACACATTTTCCTTGATCCTGTTTGGGACAAGTGACAGTAGAGGTCATTCAAATAGCTTTAAAGCAGACATTTCATCATCTTCCAGAGTTTTGGGCTGTAATGCTTTCCAACTTCCAGTCTGTCCAACGTTTGCTTAATTTCAAGGGGAAAAACAGGGTCTTCTGTTAGCAGAAGATTTTCTTCTTTTTTTCACTCAAATACAGGTTAATCTTTTTTGGCCTGGGAAATTTCTGTCAGAGTTATGTGATCATTAACTTCTACTACTGTTTTTTCAGTTGGTGTGCAAATAACATCTATAGTCACAATCACTCATTGGTTAATGTAACCTACAGTAGGTTTTGATTCACATAAGGACTGTCCTATAGTATCTGTTTTCTGCAGAATTGCTGAAGTTAATTCTGACTGCCAGATAGAGAAAGCTTCTTCTCTTTGCTTCAATAAGTAGACCTCGGATTTTTTTTTTTCACGACGGGTACAAGCTCCCACCATCAGGTGCACCACAGATGCGTTACAACCAGTGACTGTATATAACATAACAATGAAATGGAGCCAAAGCAGTATTCAGCAAGAACATTATTACTTTCTTGCGCATTTTCATGTATTGGACCTCAGAATATAATCCAGTGCTGGTAAGGCCTAGGTAAGTGGAGAAACAATACTAGAGAGAAAATACATGTGACCATCTGACTGAAAAATGGTCTGTCTCTACCTGCTCCCACTGGGCGTGGTTTTGCTGTTGCTATTATTAGGACTAAAACAGGTCCTGGGTGCTCCATCAGGTTAATTTGTGTGTGTGTGTATAGATACATGAAGAGCAAATGAATACATTTTATTTAAGGGTTTTGGCAGTACTCGAGCAACCTAATCAGAAATAATACAGTAAAGAAGCACAATTATCCATTCAGTTACTCAAAAGCAGTCTCAGAAATTGCTGTGACGTAAAGCCTGACATTTTTGGTCCTTCGTGCAAGCCAAGGATGCAAAAGCTCCAGTGCTGTCCTCCTACAATCAAGGCTAGTCAAGCAGTGGAACACGGTGGCTCTGCGAGCTCCCTTGGCTTCGGCTGTTGTCTTTGCACTGATGACTCATGAAGCTTTTTCCATCTCTTAAAGTCTGCCAGTTGTGGGTGGCAGCTTGCTTGTCTGTTGTCTCTTAGCGAGAGCCTTTCCGTCACCTTAGAAGAAATGCGTGCAGTGGGCACTGGCCATTTTCTGAGGATTCTCCTTCTCCCCTCTCCATCACCTTAGACACTGGTTCCCACCATGCAGGCCCTGTTCTGGGATCCTTTTTTACTCTTTTTCCCTTATCACACACATCCAGAGCATCTTACTACATGTTCCCTGTCAATATGTCCTAGTCCCACAACATTCTGTAATCCCAAAGATCTCTCACTTTTTGGCCTTCATTAAATGCCTGAGAGATGGTTAACCTGCTCTGTACAAGCGTAAGCTTCTGACATCTGTTTTGAAGCAAGTCCTGTATTTGGCCCTCCCTGTTAATCAAATGACCTTCACTCAATCTGCACAGGTGATGCTTCCAGCGATGCTTTTGTAGCTTGGCTTTCTCACCCATTTAGCTTTTTTTGGCACAACTAACAGCACCTTCATTTCGGTATTCTCTGTTCTTCTCTGCAAAGCATTTACACACTGTATATTTTCAAGTTCCTCAGAAAGACCTGCTTCCAAAATAGTCCAGCCAGCAAACAATGAGGTTAGTTAACTTGAATACAAGTTTAAAATGTCAAAACACTTTATTTTCTAATAAAATGTTTAATGAAATGTTCAGGCTACTCTTTGAGCGGGTTATAGTCTTGGATAACTTTTTTGTTGTTGCAATTCTTTAGTTTTCTATTGAGGAAAAGATACTTTTCATGGACAATGCAATGCATACAACCTATGGAGTGTGTGTGTGGGAGGGGTTGTTCTATATAAATCCTTGATTTAGTTTAAAAAATGAAAGTTATTCAGACCACTGCTATTTCTAGCAACCTTTTTCAGTTGAAACTAAAACCATTCAAAACACTGTTTCATCATTCTATAAGCATATGTTTAAACTGTTTTCATTCCTTTAAACACTTTTGATTAGTAAAGCTGCAATTTTAAAATTAATTATTGATTTTAGTTCAAATAAGACACTTCAGGTGAACCTAGATTAGTCTGTCTTGAATTTTCAAGGTATGTGAAATACTAAGTTTCCATTTCTCTAAACTAAAACACTTTTTTGAAAATCTGAACTTGCTACTGCTCCAAAAAGCTGGGTTTTGCCTGACTTTTTTTTTTTCTTGTTATCTTCATTCTGTTGACCTCATTTCTCTCCTAGATTGTGAGGAACTGTCTTTAGTATTTGGGAAACTTCTCCACACTTACGACACTCGTGACCATAATAACTTAGAAGAAAAACAAACAAAAAAAAAATCTCTGTGCTGAAATGCTTTGAATGTTTGTCTTTTAAAAGCTTTTTATTTCCAATATGTTCTTAACAATACTCCCTTCATCACATTTCTTAGCATCAATGTACCCATGGCTGCATGAACTCTTCTTTTTTTTTTTTTAATGTTGTCATCAGATTCTTAGGACTGTGAATTAGACAGTGTGATGTAGAGATGGTACTGATTTTACAGACATTTGCTTAATATTTTTTTTTTTTTGCACTTGTTCTGAACATGGCCAGAAGAGCTACATAACATCTGTCAGATGCCTAATTGTTATCTCAAGAAAACAAAAAAAAATAACACCAAAACAAAAAAAAAGCTCAGTACAAATTGTGGTAGTACAATTTCTTTTCAAGCATGAGAGCCTGTGTCTTATCAGTCAGCAACAGTTTAGCAACATAGCCATCACATTTGCAGCTAAAGAGAAACATCTGTCTGTACCTGAGGCATCATTTGTCTATAGAAAATGAGTCCCAGTACATACTTATGAAATCAAACAAATTGTTTTTGAGGGGTTGCTGGTTGGGTGTTTTTAGCAAAATTAGCACCAATAAAGTTACTGGAGAGAGTAAACATACAAGCACAAAGCAGATGAGTTGAAGGTGACTTCTGTCCTGTGCAGAACTCCTCTGAGCCAGCTGGGTCTTGCTCTCCACAGGCTGAATAGAGAGGGCAGGTGAACATGTCATTCTTCCCTGCTGCACCTGTGTAGCCAAGGTGACATAGAGGCAATTACCTGCATGTAAAAAAAGGGAGTGCAAGTCATTGGATTGCAAGTTAAAAATAAAAATGGTAACAAGTGTTGACCCAAAGCAAGGAAGCTGTGTATTTTCCCGTGGTGGTGGTGGTAGTTTTAGGATCGCACGGTGTCCTCAAGTAAGTATAGTTGTGAGAGAAATTTTTGTCCTTTGCAGGCTGTAGGACCTGGAGGCATAATGATGAAAAAAAGGCAGTGACTGTAAAGATGTTATGGAGAGAGTTAAACACCTCTGAGGATTCCCTGAGAACACTCAAACAGAAATGTCAGGAGACTACACTGGGGTTTGCATTTTGTTTTCCTTAACTACTGATGTTCAGATATTGATCAGTGGAATAAAGTTATTGAGCAACTGGGAACACCCTGTCCAGAATTCATGAAGAAACTGCAGCCGACAGTACGAAACTACGTTGAGAACAGACCCAAGTACGCTGGCCTCACTTTCCCAAAACTTTTTCCAGACTCTCTCTTCCCAGCTGACTCGGAACACAACAAACTCAAAGGTATGTCTGACAAAGGGACATGGTTCACATGTCAACAGCTACAATGCAATGAAGGTTGTTTATTCACTTTTTCTTCTCTCTAGTTGCACTCCCTTTTAATGCCGTTAGTTGCAGAGACAAATGACAGAATGGGTTTTGTTCAGCTGGAGAGGCAGCTTTTGGAAATGATTTTTGGACACCCTAGTGCTTGGGCAGCCACGGGAACATACATTGTCACTGATGTGTTGAGCATATCCCAGTGGTGTTCTGTGTGATGTTTCTGTACCACAAGGAGCTGAAGTGTTCCTTTACTCTCATTCTTAAACTTGAAACACAAAGGAATGGTAGAACTTCCATTGGAAGATCTCAGCATTTGCATTGTTTTGTCTTAGGTGAAAAATACCGGTTCAGCAAGATGCCTGCCTCATAGCTCTACCTTTACTAGACAATTGAAAGCTAGTAGCAACGTCAGCCAAAATGGTCTTGATGTAGCTGAGGTTTAATATCTGTTACAGGTGGATTTCTTCTTTTGAAAAATGCTGTGGGTTGGTTTGGAGATGTGAAATAGAGCACTAACTTAATTACAGTGTCACTAGATATACCCCTGTAAAATATAAGTTGTAATGATTTTAATCATATATTGAAGTCTTGTTTTACTTGAACACAGCACTGACCTTCAGTTGGAAAGAGGGATTAATGTGTGTTTGGTATAGAAAGGATTTCTCACTGCAGCTCTGGAATCCCTGCAAACTTGTACTGTATCAGTTCTGCACCACTTGAGTACTTGGGGCTACTTACTGTGGTGGCATGTAATGGTTTTAAATTGCTTGCAATTTGCATGTCATTACATTACCCAGAATACTTTTCCAGTTAACAACTGTTTCATAGCAAGGTGACTGTCTCAGTGAAAGGTCTGAGCAGAAGCTTTTGGATATACAGAATTTTATACTCCTACTACAATAAAACTGAATAATGGAATTTTCTTGGATTTGGAGCTGATGAATAGAAATGACTGTCAAACAGTGCTGTTATCTTTTGGATACAGGAAGCACATGCATTTGAGCATACTGAATCCCAGTTTTTAAGATATATTCACAGAACAAGAAACAGTGCATCAAAAAATTCTGCTTGTGCATCATTGTATCATCCCATGCCCTGCCTAAATACTTCACCATAATGTAATGTTAATGGTTTAATTCGGTATTAATTTTACTCACCCATGTCTGATGAGATACCTAATAATATGTTTGCACTTAGATCTCTTTACATTCTTTTTCCTTTCATTTTCTTTTTCATTTACACAGGAAGTAATTTTGAGCATGGAAGAGCTTAGAACACTACCTTGATAGTAATACTAGAAATCTATGTTATAATTTTTTAACATGGGTTTAGGTGGTATTATATTTGTTACAAACTCTAAACAGTAAAAACAGTTTGGGTAATAGAAGGATGAGTTTTTGGCCTGATAGGCACAATGGGCTATATTGTCAGGTAAAATAAATCAATGTTGCAACATAAAACTCAACATATATATAAGGCAGTGGATTTCTGTAGTGGAGGATGATGTGTCTGACTGATTTAAACTTTGTTATGTGGGACAAACAAGACTTCAGCAGTTCCAAGGCACTTCCATACCATTATGTGTTGATCCCAGGCTACAGATTTGACATTATTGCCTCTAATGGGATGCCCAAAGATAAGCCTGGTACCTATGATTCACTAAAATATTTAATGCCTCCCAGCAGGCTAGGTGAAAAACTGTAAAACATACAGAAAAGTTAGGATGTTTTTCTGAGCCATTGTAAGAGTACCTGCAAGTTTCAGGCTTTGATTTAGTAATGCCATGATTTTAGATTTCATTATGAAAGCTTTTGTTTTCTGATCCTGGCAATAATACAGATACCTCAAGCACAGTTTTCTTGGGTATATTATTCAGCCCTCTACAGGGAATCTGCACACAACATGTAAAATCCCATTGAAGCTTCTTAGGGGACTTGTATGCAGCCCTGATGTTGGCACCTTCTTAATGAATCTGACCTAAAATGATTACTGAAGAACTCTTGCTATATCAAGGCAAGGGGTAGAAGTACATACAATCTATCACTAAAAGGGTTGTGTCGTTGTTACTTTACTAACCCAATTAACCCTCCTCTGGAAGCAGTGATTGTTTTGTACTAATACTATGTTTATCTGATTTCATTGTTCTAGCCAGCCAAGCCAGGGACCTTTTATCAAAGATGCTAGTCATTGATCCGGCCAAGCGAATATCAGTAGATGAAGCCTTACAGCATCCATACATTAATGTCTGGTATGACCCAGCAGAAGTGGAGGCGGTAAGTGGGGCATGACTCCTTACTTCAGACTGCTAAACACAGAATGATTCATAGATTCTTGCTGCTTAATAGCAAGCATGCTATGAACAATGTTGTGACTGTGGTGGTCTCTGGATTTACATGAAATAAGATATGTAGGGACAGGATGTATCTCTTTGTTAGATTAACTGACAATAGATGGGAGAAAAAAAAACACATCAAGCACATGAAGCCATTTTCTGCTTTCTTCTAAACGACATGAAGAAAGGATTTTGAACCTAGTAGCTCACTTGGTTTTTCTAGTTATGTAAGTCAGTCTAGCAAAAGACACTATCTTTCTCTCTAAACCTTTCCTCATGGAAAACAGCAAACATCACTTCCTATGTTTGTGTTCAAGGATATATGTGGAGAGGAGGAGAATTAAACGAAACAACACAAAATCCTGAAGTCGGGAGTCAGAAAAATCTTAGGAGGACAGAAATTATTCCTTAAAATTAAGCAGGGTATGTGTTTTCCTGGGCCACAGCTCAGTGTTCAGTATCAGGTACACTGTGTGCAAACAGAAATGGAATTTTTCTTATAATCCTGTCATGCTCTAGACACCTCTCTGTATACCTTGATGAGTCTGGTATTAACAGGAATATATGCAATCTGTAGGCTCTTCAGTGACATGGTATAATAGGTATAGGTAGAAATTCAGAGATGTTCTCTGTAGTACTATGTATGAAATGTATGAAAACAGAGCTCAGTATTGCAACAGGTTTAGAAATCTTACTTAACCACAATAGGAAACTAAGACCCTGAACCTTGCAAAATTAAGTCACTGCTGTTTAGCGATATACTCCAATTCAGTGTGTGTTCTTGAAAGTGCAGTAAACATCAGAAGTAAATGGAATGCACAAAACCCCATGAAATTTCATGCATATAGGATTTTTGCAGGGTATGTTACGTACATCTTAGTTTCCCTATTGAAGATCTCATTCCATTGTCAGATACTTCTGTTGTATTTCTTTGCATTTCTTAACTGTTTTATGGAACTACTCTGATGTCAGAACTCAGATTTGGGTCCCTCTTTAGACGTGCTTTGCCTGTGAATTTAAGCATGGCGAGCTACTTCTGATGCAGAACAGGAAGGGAATTTAGTACAGCGGGTATTTCAGAGTAATGATTTGCCCAATTTCCAAACATATGCTCTTAGCTGTATTTCAGATTAAAGCAGAGGTTGAATTTTTGTCTTAATGATGTTGCCCTTTTAGAGGGAAAATCTTGCCACACGCACCTAGAATTACAGCTGATACTGAACCCTGTATTACTGTCCTCTTACACAGGCAGAGATCAGGGGTACATCTGTGGCTGAAGTGACAATGGTTTAATTTCTGATGGTACCATAGAGTCCTCATGTGATCTAGAACAAACCACATCCTTTCTCTGGATTGTGACTGTAAAACAGGAATAATAATTATTAATTTTGCCTGCCAGGTGAATTGGCTGGAATATAATGAGCCTACCAGCTCTCAAAAGCCTGCTGTAATTACATTCTAGTTCATTGAGGCATTAGTCTTTCACATGCACCTCCTGCCACCGTAGATACCTGTACAAACGTGGTGCCACACACTATCAAATCACATTCCTTGTGTTTTCACTCTTGGCTGCATTTCATTGTTCAGTAAATGACTACAGAAGGTGTAAAGCAGTGGAAAACCAAACTGTCATTGCTCCCATAGCACCTCAAAGAACAGAGGACATCCTGTGATGAAGGAACACCGCCTTTAAATGTTCAACTTCAAACGCTTGATGTTGTCCCAGTTATTTGTAGTTTGCACCTTCATCTGAATTGCATCTTTTTAGATACCCTTTGTTCTCTTCACCCACCTGGTTCTTCGCACAGTTATTGTGTAGTTAACATGAGCTGAATGTCAGCGTCCCCAGCTGCTTTCTCTGTCTCTCTTAGCTTCAAAGTTTTCTCTTCCAAAACATGCCTTATCTTGTCAATAACATACTATAGAATCATACTAATACTTTTGTCATGAGTACTTTGACAG
>VYZV01023522.1:0-10305 GCA_013401275.1 Pandion haliaetus | reverse complement strand
CTCTGTAAGATATAAATCCTTTTTTGGCAAGGGTCTTAGTTTCTTTCCATTCAGATAGACCTGCTGGAAACTATAGATAGCACATGGTGGTCAGACATATAGGAGGGCAATAGGTGAAAGCAAGACAGTACTAAACAGTTACAGATAGTAATCAAGCCCAATAACAGCCACCTTAATTTTAGAGATTAAAACTGCAACTGTTTTATGCAGGGATTTTTCTGACCAATGGTTGTCTTTTCATGACTTTCGCAGTTTCAAGCCAACCCTTAAAACTGACATGTCTGTGATTCTCCAGTTATTTATTATTTCTGTGGTGGGTGTCCTTTTAGAGGCTTTATCCATTCTGAAAGAGATTATCCTTAATGTCAAATTCATAGTGTTCATTGTTCCTTTCTCCAGACATGACCTCTGTAGCATTCTGTTTTTCAGAGGTAAACCTCAGCACTCAACCTACTACTCAAAAATGGAGGTTTCTGAGAATTGCTTTTGCAATTTTTAATTCCA
Source organism: Pandion haliaetus (assembly GCA_013401275.1). NCBI lineage: Eukaryota > Metazoa > Chordata > Aves > Accipitriformes > Pandionidae > Pandion > Pandion haliaetus. Next base: position 9,801 of record VYZV01023522.1, on the reverse strand, counting down.
CATCTTTTGGGTGGTTTTGGTAAATTAAAGAAGAAAGCAGAAGAAGCTACAGAATGCATGAAGACACTTAAAATAAAGATGTAGAGAGACAAAGTAACAAAGAAATCAGACTGACCAAACTTAAAATATCTTTCATCTGTCTGGGTTGGGTTTTTTTGTTTTTTTTTTTTTCAAAAATAATAGACACTTTTTATCCAGTCTGGAGTGTTTGGGTGATAAGAAAAATGTGGAATGAGCATACTTTGAAGTGACAAACAGTCATCCCTGGCTGGTAATCACCCATAGTCTGATGGAACAGACAAATTTACATGTTATGGTTAAAGAAACTATTACATTCCTATTTTGGAGCTAATGGCAGTCCATAATGGTTCTGAGTGTTAAAACACTAATTTATTAATGTCTTGTGGTACAAATTGCCTTTCTGGCTATAGAGAGCACATTTCCATGTTGATTACTCATAAAACCTTTTCTCTGTGCCCATAGTTTCTAATAAAAATTGGGATTATGTTGTTCATTGGTCTCAAATCACATAAACTCTGGAGTGGATTATTTTGTTCATTGGGCTGGTGTCACCTGAACTGTAAAGTGGATTATGTAGTTTTCTGGATGGAAAGCACTGCATTGGGTTGCTGAATCCTATTACTCTCTGAGCTCTAGGCAGATCCCTGGAATTTCTGTCAGAGGAACCCACTCTTTGTTCAGTAAATTCAACCTTTAACCATTTCCAAGCAGTTAAGAGAAGTCCTATTTAATCTGAACAAGAGTAGGTATACCTGTATGTCAGTAAATAGTCTCTGATGAAAGCAGCAAGTGCATTAGAGCTTGCTAATAATTTTAATTAAGGTGAAAAATCCAATCAGTTATTCAGAGGCTGGAGTTCTCCAATTAAGGCTTCGTTTCATCTGACTGTGCACCTGGTTAGATTAAGCACATCTCTGTGACATTTAAACACCCAAAGAACATGGTGATTATTTGCACTCCAGTAGAACCTAAAGGACCTATTGTGCCACACTTTGCACAAAAGGAGACTGATTTGTAATCCCTTCCTGCCCCCAAGAAAATACAAGAAGAATTTGATGACTGAGAAGACATGACAGAGAAAGAATTGACTAAGGCCTATATTTCCTTGGAGTAATTATGAGACTTCCAGGTTAAACTCTGTCAGAAGACATACTGTATTTAATTATAATTCAGCTAGTTTTTTTTATGCAATACTGTGAATAATTTGGCCCATCAATTCAGTTTTAAGCTAGATTAAACAAATTGAGGTGGAGCAGTCAGGTGAGAAGAAGAGGAAAAAAGCTTTCAACTTTCAGCAACAGAATGTGACAAGAAAGGATTACAGAGAGAATGCTGGGAAGCTGATCTTAAAGGAGTGAACTTTGATATAAGAGGGATGAGAGTAATTCTGTGAAAGTGGCTGGGATACTACCAGAAACTGTTTTATGAAATACAAGGATTTATGTCTAATGGATGTATGACTTCATTCTTACTGGAATGCTGTTGGGAAGACATCACTTGGTTATCATGATGAACTTTAGAATTCATTAAACACAGTCTGTTTTTTTATTGACTTATAATTTAAATGAACACCACATATTCCAGAAGAACTTCTGGAGACAGAGTTTAAATACCCACATGACAGATTTATCTGTCCCTTCATAACACAATAACATCATTTGAACAAAAACCCCACCTTGCACTGATATCCATCTCTCAGCATATCCAAACATCCACAGAAGTGGAGGAATCTATGTCAGCGTAGTTCTGCTTTTACAGGGTCTGCTATGACTAAGGGTGAACAACATCTGTAAATTCTAATGCTTATATAAACAGACAAATAGATAATTGGATTTGTTCAAGTTAGTGGAACCTGATAAAATTTACCATGAAGTACTTAAGCAATTAGAAGCAATCTGAAATGTTACAGAGAATTCATGAAGGATGGGTGGAAACCCAGAGTTAGGCAAATACCTCAAGAAAGAGAAAAGGGGGTAACAATATTACAAAGAGAGAGATGCTTAATAAAATCACAAAGCCTTTGAACTAAGAGCATAGTATCATAGGGCTATACAGTGCTTTCTGGGAAGTATTAGCATGCACCTTTCTGCAATTCAAAGCAGGCAAAGCAGATGCAGCCATGCACTCTTTGGGAATCGACTGATGAGTCTCATAGTGGCCTGAAGATTTGGGGCAAGTTTGTAGCTTGACCCTAGCTTTGAGTTGATTCTAAGTGAGAGGGTGTTGTAAACCTGCTTGTTTGTGACCTCTTTGTGAATATTCATTTGGCTGCAAAAACAGTACTATGCTAGTCATATACATAGAAAAAGCTGTTGTCTACCATCACACAGGAGATAATTCACGTGTTTAATAGGCATCTATTTTAGAAATTCTGAGACATTCACTTGGAGTTGATTGATAGGACCTAGGACCTAGAAGACACCAATACCTTTCCACTATGGCAATTAGAATGTTGACAGGTTAACTGATAGTGCTCATTGTAGGCATTTGCATTGTTCCCATAAATCCTGCTTATATATCTTATAGAGATGAAAAAACTGTTCAAGAGCTGTATCACCCTTGGCTAAATACAATAAAACATATTGTATGTACAGATTGCAATAGAACTGGGAAAGAAAATGTGGAAACCGTATGTTCAGGCTACAATAGCCTGGAGGTTTGCTGCAGAGATGTCATACTACCTTACAAAGAGGAGCCCTGCTGGGTCTATTGCTAGACTGGCTCTGGTTTAACACAGGGTTTTTTTCTGCCACCTGTCAATGAACTTCAGGACAAAGTCCCTGCAAGGGAGCCTGAGTATAAGCTAGCACTTCCTTGGTTTTCTCCTCCCACTCCAGTACCCAGGTTTCCTTGCCTAAAACATCAGTCACTCAAGGCTGAAGCCAAAATAACAACCGGCATGGAGATTGAACAGAGCACCAAGGACCTTGAGTTTAGTTATGTTACCTCTGATTTAGAGTTTAAATCCTAAGGTACTTGATATGCCTTTCAGTTATGATGTTATAAGCCACCAAAACACCAAAATGAGCAGTGACTCAACCTGATCATGGTCTTCAGCAACTGTATGTGGTGTTTGAAATACTTATCTAAAGGCCTCTTCCAGCAATGTTGTCATGGTTTCAGCCCAGCTGGTAACAAAGCACCATGAAGCTGCTCACTCACTCCCCCTGCCCCACCCCTGCCACGGTGGGATGAGGAGAAAATATAAAGGCAGGCTCTTGGGTCGAGACAAGGACTGGGAGGGATCACTCCCCACTTATGGTCACAGGCAAAAGACAGGCTCAACTTGGGGAAGAAATAAAATCAATTTAATTTACTACAAATCAAATCAAAACAAGGATATTGGGAAGGAAAACCAAGCCTCAGAACACCTTACCCCCCCCCCTCCCTCCTTGCCAGCTCAACTCCACTCCCGGTTCTCTGTCCCTCCTCCCCCCCCCGGTGGCACAGGGGAAGGGATTTGNGCTGCAGTTCCTCACAAACTTCCCTGGTGTGGGTCCTTTCCGCAGGTTGCTCTTCAGTCACACACTGCTCCAGCACGGGCTCTCCCATGGAGTTACGGCCATCTTCAGGAGCCTCTGCTCCACCGCTCACCTCCATGGGCTGCAGGAGGACAGCCTGCCATCTCACCATGGGCTGCAGGCTCTCATCCCCCTCCTTCTTCACTGACCTTGGGATCTGCAGAGGGGTTCCTTTCACATTACAATCCTCCTCACTCACTGCCAGTTTCCCCTCTTAAATACGTTCTCCCAGAGGCGCTACCACCATCGCTGATGGGCTTGGCCTTGGCCAGAGATGGGTCTGACTTGGAGCTGGGGGAGCTTCCAGCAGCTTCTCACAGGAGCCACCCTGCAGCCCCCTCTCCCGCTACCAAAAAAACCTGCGCCACACAAACCCATAACAAATGTCTAGATCCTTCTTAAGTATTACTCTAATGCAAAGGCTCATAATTTATCTTTTAGAAAATTAAACAATATATGTAAGTTTTACCAAAGAAAAAGTTGACCAGCTGGAATACAATAATTTGCATGAACCATTTCCCATTGTTGAACCAGCCTGTTAATACAGCCTACAGTGACTCAAGTGACAGATGATAGCTTTTTGTTTTCCTTAGTTTCTTATGGAACAAGAAAAATGCAAACCCAGCTTCAGTATCTGCAGTGTAAAAGCTTTTTCCAGTTATGCATATAGAATATCAGGATTTTTTCCTTCTACCACCAGATATAAATACTGGAAAATACAAGAAACTGAATTATTAGCCTTTCCCTTTAAGCTGACTTAAAAAAATTAAAAAAAGGCAAATCAAGGTTGTAAGAGAATTGAGCATGTACAGACTTGCCCCTTCTTGTGTGGCCAGTAGTTATCCTCACAGTCCGCTGTTAAGCTAGTATCATGGTTTCCTTGCTTTAATTTGGGCCCTTTTCCTTTCTGATGGCTTATTTCTGTCTTTGGAGATATTTTTCTTTTCCTCATTTACATAAATGTGAGTGCTGCTGCAGAGAACATGTCAAGAGAAAGAAGTTACATTTCACAGAAAATGTTGAAGATTCTGGAGAAAAGGATGTAACTTTGCAAGAGATAGACTGACAACTTGCAGTTTTCTAAGAGCAAAAATCCTAATAAATGAGTGAGTTTGGGAAGAGTAAAATAATTTTCCCCAGGTAGCAGAAAAGTGCTTGCTGCAGGGAAGATGATCCTGATGTGAGCATAATTTCAAACTAGAGTTTTTCAGGAGGCACTGCCAAGTGCAGTGTCTTGTCTCTCTGCCTTCTTGGTGCTCATCCTTTTCTTGCCCAGCTGTTTACATGTTACTGATAACTTAATGCAGCTTAAAAAATGCATTTGGGTACAAGTAGTTGCTGCAGTGCTATGAACAGTTTTGTCACGGACCACCAAATTCCAGTGAAGGGACTCCTTTTTAACCTCCTAACTGATAGTAGAGTGTGGATAGGAAAAAATGTTATGAACAGAAAATTCAGTTTGGAAGCTTTATGCAGCCAATAATAAAATGTCATTAGTTTCTACAAAGTATAGATTATTTTTAACTTAATAAAATAAAAAATCAAATAGTAAATCCATTTGGATGAAGTTTTAATCACCACATTGGAAGTTAATGGTTGCTTTGGGAGTGCTGTTGATACAATTACATTAAATTTAGTGAAAAAAAAGGACAGTACCAACCAGTATTATATTTACATACACAGTTAGTGTTTCAGAAGGGTTAATTTCTGAAAGAGAGTTGGGAGGAATTAGGAGGAAGAAAATGAATGAAAATAGGAGGCACAACAAAAGTCTTGATGGCCAAAAAGCTGCAGTTCTGCAGTCTGGGAAGAAGACAACTCACTACAAGCCCATCACTGTTCAGTGTTGAAGGCAGAAATTATAAACAGAACACAATAGAGAGCAAATAAAAAGAGAGGAAGAATGTATTAATATAATTTTTAACTTAAAGAGCAGAGAATTGGTAAGGGAAGTTAAAAAGTGTTGCAGAAACATTAGTATCTAGCAGAGCTGAGAACAAGCAGAAAGAATATATTGGAGATAAAACAAAGTCTTTGTGGAGCTTTAAAATTTGTTAGCAATGCAGAAAAATGCAGGTGTGTTTAATAGTTACTCATACAGCATATGTGTATGTACAAACTGGCATGATATAATATGACAGTGTTTTTATTTTTTCCAGGCTATTTTTAACCAAGTGTGTTGTTAACAACAGCAGTTGTTAAGCATTCTCTATTTACAATCAATAAACCATAACAAATTGAAATCTAGAGTCTTAAAAGAGCATGTTCAGATCTGAAATTTGTTTTGTGTTATAGGATGTATGAAAAATGAATGTGATAGGCCAATGTTATGGCACTTCTAAAAGTGACATGTACATACACCCAAATAAGCATTGGAAAATCTCAATATTATAGTCAATAGTAGATCAGTTACTAGAGTCCATCAATAGGATTTTGTGGAAAGCATGTCTTGTCAAAATAACTAAAAAACTCTTGTATGCCTTGAAGGTATATAAACTCATATGTCCTTGAAAAAAATCATAAATCTTCTTGTACTTGTATGTACCAGAAAGTGAACAAAAAGTGTGTCAGAATAAGATCTTTCTATCTTGAATGTGCTAGTGAACCCTTTAGGAAGACTATCTGACTTAATTTTTCATGAAGTTCATTAATGCCAAACTTTCTATTGCAAGCGTACTGAAACCTATTCAATAGATTTACTCATAGAGATATCTTGTCAGTGGCCATCATTCCTAAAATAAATCAATAACAGCCAAATTCCAAATGCAAGCAAGAAGGAATGAAGACTTGCTTTCTCATTTGTATCCTAAAATATGATACTGCATAGCAACTCAGAGCAGGAAACTCAGTAAAAATTATATAAAGCACATTAATGCAAATTGTCAAAGCATACTGGCAATGGGTGTTTGCAGCCCAGAAAGCCAACCGTATCCTGGGCTGCATCAAAAGAAGTGTGACCAGCAGATTCTCCCCCTGTACTCCAGTCTCGTGAGACCGCACCTGGAGTACTGCATTCAGCTCTGGGGCCCCCACCATAAGAAAGACACGGACCTGCTCATGCAGGTCCAGAGGAGGGCCACAAAGATGATCAGAGGGCTGCAGCACCTCTCCTATGAAGACAGGCAGAGAGAGCTGGGGTTGTTCAGCCTGCAGAAGAGAAGGCTCCAGGGAGACCTTATAGCAGCTTTCCAGTACCCAAAGGGGGCCACAGAAAGTGGGAGAGGGACTTTTTACAAGGGCATGTAGATATAGGACAAGGGGTAATGGTTTTAAACTGAAAGAGGGTAGATTTAGATGAGATGTAAGGAAGAAGTTCTTCACTGTGAGGGTGGTGAGACACTGGAACAAGCTGCCCAGAGAAGTTGTGGATGCCCCATCCCTGGAAGTGTTCAAGGCCAGGTTGGATGGGGCTTTGAGCAGCCTGGTCTAGTGGAAGGTGTCCCTGCCCATGGCAGCGGGGTTGGAACTAGATGATCTTCAAGGTCCCTTCCAACCCAAACCATTCTATGATTGTATGATTCTAAACCTCATTGCAAAATTGCTGTGTAAAGGGAAACAAGTTCCTCTAATTAAATCTAAAACCTTTACAGCTGTGAAACTACAGGTTTTATCTATTCTAGCAGTAGCTGTAAAATTTAATCTAAATTGAAGTATTAGGCTTTTCTCCCCCTCCTCCATAAAGACTGACATGAAATTAGATCATGCCTTTTAACTTCTTCCACATGAGTTCTGCCTCTAAGGCATCCGGGTGCTCTTCCCAGCAGAAATGCTTATTACGTTTATGCTCATTAAATAGACTCTTTCATCCTCCTCTTTATTTTTTTTTGCAAATTGTTTGATTTTTAGTGAGAAAGGGGAGAAGCCCAATGTTTTTTGCTTTCTTGTGTCTGATGCTCCTGTAACAATAAACAACAGGGTCTGAGTGGTGCTGTGCTGACCAACTGTGTCTGATGCTCCACTCTTGTTGGAGTCATAGCTAGGGTAACTAGTCACAGTTCCTTGTGCCACAGATACCATCAGAAGATCCGTGAAAATTTGGTGCACCCCTGGACTAGTGTTTAAAACCTCATGAGATAGATTTTTATCAGTTCAGATAAAAGTATTCAGGAATTTTAGTGGATAGGTATATCTTTCTTAAAAAAAAAAGGCCAAGAAAGACTATAAGTGGAAGGAATAATTTTCACAACCTAAAAATTCTTCCTGTGATTCATCTCTCACATTAGCTGCTTTGGATTTACACCACTAAACCATACCAGTGCAGAGTCCTATGGGCTTGTTCCAAGGGCAGGACAGACTCAGACAATGTTGCCTTGGCTCAGGCCTTCTGTGAAAAAAGCATAAGGAAAATCTCAGTGCGCAGTAGGATGACTAGCCGGCACTCCTCCACAGTTCTAGCCTAGTTAACATAGTATTGAATTTCTCTTTAGCAGACTCATAAGGCATTTTTATTCACTATCTTGGTTTTTGCAGTTATACTGATGTTTAGTAGTCTAGGGTTTTTGAGGTTTTGGTTTGTTTTTGTGTTTGTTTTTTTTTTTTAATTTCTGCCCTCTGAGAGAATCACTTCTAGCAGTAAGAACTGTGAGAAAGAAAGTATTCACAAAGACCTTCAGAATTCACATTGAGGCCTGCTTAATCCAAAATCAGATAAATTTCATCTTTATGGTGATAAGGAGGAGGAATATATTAACAGAGTTAATACAGTTATGAGCTTCTCAGCTTCAGTATTTTGAGTATGTAAGTTTGGTCTACAGTATGTTCTGACAGATCATGCTATATAGGTCCAGATCTGGCTGATACAAACCCATGAGATGCTGGTCTGCCCTGAACATTTTTCATACAATCCTCTGTTGCATGCTCTCTCAGCAGCAGCCTTTTAGCTGGGGCATTTAAACCTGGTCTTTTGTGGATATTAAATATTTTGTAGCATTCTTGCAGGAATAGGAACCCCACAGAAGTATTGGACTCTTATTCAAAGAAGAAAATGATGCTGTTGTGCCTCATTGTAAATGCTAAAGTTTTCAGCTGGGACTTTGCTACCAAAAATGGAGTTAGACCGTAGCACTGGAGCTATCACAGGCTATTAAGAGACCTGCTTTGAGAAGTGGGGATTTCTGGAGTGGTTTGGAATACTTTGGTACAGACAGCAATGCAAATCTGTCAGTGTTTTTCTCTGTTGACATACCACTGTGTGCGATGGGTGCTGCTGCTGACCTGCATTAGCTGGATGTTTATAAACAAGTCAAAGCAAAAGAAAATATCACTGCAGTGGAAGAAGCCCACAGGGAGATAAGGTATGGGGGCATTAAGATACAGGTCTGTGATGAATAATGTCCTTATTCAGTTCTTAGTGAGGGCACAGGTTGCATAACCTCATTCTGTACCCATTCCCAAACTGCAAATTAAGTCCTTTTTTTCTGTAAGACTGTAAAACAGAACTGGGGATGGACTTTTATTATGCTTATGTGCAGTACTTAGAACTCTTAATAACCCAATCCTAAGTGAAGTGTCCAAGTACTATGAATAATAATCAAACCATAACAGCAGGAGGTACCTAATGAACAGAATTAATGTATCTCTTGTTCCAATTTACTAAGATTAGTAAACTTGTTATACTCCCAGTGATAAATACCTGGCACTGATATCTTCACTGTTGGAGGATCTTTTGATTACTTCTTTTCAAAGCTAATTTTTTTCCCAAATGAGTTGCTAGACACTAATAGCTATGCCCAAAATCAGGTTCTTGTGTGCCATTCCTGACTGATCTGTCATGAAATTAGCCTGGCAGCTTCACAAGTATTTTCATTTCCTGGTCATCAGTAGCAACACTTGAAAGAGTACAACAAATAAGTGTTTCTTTCACAGTAAATCAAGGCAGTGTTAGCCTCCATTAAAGGCTCTTATTCAGTCTGTGTATCCCTATAGGCAGAGATGAACGGATGTGATTTGTTTTGATGATAAAGGACCATATGAATTTTTTTTTTAAATACAGCAACACGGTGTTTAAAAGCCACAGAACATAAACTGTTCTTTTTCATAGCTCACGTGAGACATTGTTTTCCACTATGTTGCTGGAGAACAGGAGTGCAAAAAAGTTATTTATCTAATCTAGAAATTTAATAGTACATCAGACAGTAAGATATACTGCTAAAATCCCACATTTCTCTGTCAGGCTTTTTTGTGTGTGACCTGAGTGACCTTAACTTTTCCAGAGGTTTGCTATTCATAAATACAAAATAATACAAACATTCTTTTCAAT
>VYZV01023519.1:336-56053 GCA_013401275.1 Pandion haliaetus | reverse complement strand
AGTTGTAGATCTTAAATAACTAGCCCAGTATCAGGCAAAAAGGCAAATGAGCAAGGCAGGAATTAGTAATCCTGATTCTCAGAGCCCAAACTAGCTGAGAGTGCTTTCTGAATGCAAGCTGCAAAAATGATACTCTTATCCATTAGATTAACAGTGTACAACTGCCAAATTTATCAAGCAGTGAGTGAACTGAAAGGATCCACTGAAGGTATCCATTTGATACCATAAAAGTCTGACTAGGCTCAGTCCTGCCTGTATCTGAACAAAGCATGCATTTGGATTCTTGTTTCAGGATTGTTCAGATACTTTGTAATTACTGAAGCAGTAACGCACTGATAAAAGAAAACAGCAGTGGAATGAGTATGTGCCAGAAGCTCATACTTCCAGTCTATTAGAAGAGGTGGTAGAAACACCATTGCTTTGGAAATTTAAGAGTAGACTGGTTGCTCTTGTAGAAAGTGTCCTCGAAGGAACCTGTCCTAGAAAGGTCTGGGCAAAAGCATTTTTCTGTGTGCAATTCCTATGAAACTTTTTTTTCCCAGTGTGTACATTTCTATTGTTTACAGTAACCATATGTTCTAGTTTTACTGAGACTTTCCCAGATTCTCATGTGATACTGTCCCAGTGTCCTGGGAACATGAAATAACATTAATCAGAAAATGTAAGGGCTTTATTTGTATTCAGGGCATATTGCTCTGCTGAGTAAAATTCATTCTGGCTTAACTGTGAACAAACTTTCTAGTGTATGAGTGTTAATCTTATTGAACAGTGGTAGGAATGAAAAGCAAAACATCATCAGAGCTGTTGTTTTGCTCAAAGTGAATATTAATGTCACCTATTCTGTGTTTCATTATAAACTTGGTGCATTACTGGAAAAAAATTCTCTCCCATGAGAAAGAGCCAAATATCACTACAAAGTTAGATTCTGGCAATAGGGACATCAGGGTTTATTCTTGAAAAACAATCCCATGTGTCTTCTGCAGGATTCTGGCAACCCCAAAATGAGTCACTAAAAAGCATCCCATTCTCTTGTTTCTAAAATTGAATCACTCTTAATCACTCTAGATTTCCACTACATGGGGACAAAATTTCAGTGGAAGGAATACTTACAAACTTTCCCTCTCAACTCACATTCATTTATGCCTCCTTCTTAGCAGTTTACGACTGCTAAGGCCTGATTTGAAAGTGTCACAGTCTGTACAATAATGGCTGTGATGCTTTTTGAGTTTTCTACAAAACAAAAGATCATTTCTCACTGTTATTCTTGCACTAGTGGGGAGGGAGGGAAGCAGCCTCTGGATTGTTTTCTGTTTGTTCTTCAAAGAAAGCCAATTGATTACATTTTTGTTTTTTATTGAAGTACAGTCAAGAGAACATTCTTTCATGGAGGATGGGTAAACAGATTACACAGAATCCTATTTTTACTTCTTTTTGAGATATGAGTTAGCCTTGGACCTGAATTTTGGTATTTTTTGTATACTAATTAATTTTCTGATTGAGCCTGGAGGTCAGAATTCTACAGTGGATTGAGAGTCTTTTCTCTTCCTGCCTAAACCACGAACAAGTGGATACTACAGGCCTGATCTAAAGCCCGGTGAGGGCAATGGAAAGAAAGACTGTTACTGACTTTGGGTTTGGATTAGGTGCCTGTTAGAGATTGTGTTTTCATATATGTAAGCAAAATCCTGGAAGACAAATATCTGTTAGTTTCAGATTTCATTACAAACTGCGAATTTGTAGCATTCTTTTTAGATCTTGCTTTTGGAAACTCTTATTATAGTGTAAGAAGAGTATAGATAATGTTTGAGTTGTACAGACACTAAAAGCAAATACTGTACTTACCAGCAAGGAAAGAAAGACAAGGTAGCTTGTTATGTGGAGCTATGAGTCCACTTCATTTCCTTCACTGAGATTGCTGAATTTCAGAGAGATGCTTTACCGGTGCTTGGGCATCCAAAATCTCCTATGGTTTTCTAACATTTTTAATAAGTTCATGATTGACTCAAGTATTAATTATCATTTTCTTGCAGTAGAGAATATCCATGTTTAACAGTTCACCCAAATGTCTCAAAATCCTTAGTGGGTTGAAAAGGGCCTTTGAGAAGCAAAGTTGTGCAGTGATGGAGCTGGAGTGTAACCTGCATGTTCTCTTTCCCTGCCTGTGACTTTACTCATTCAGCCACCATTCTTCTCATCATTTTATGATCAGCTAGCAACCTTTTCCAATGCCAATTGGATTTTTCAGATAAAGCCACTAATTTCGATTGTACAATAGAAATCAGCTTTCAATGGTATTTCAATTAACCTTGCTATTAAAGAAATTGCTTTTTGCCAATACTCAGTGGTTGGTTGACATTCAGAGAACACATGATTCCTTTAATACAATCTGTATTGAAAGAACAACCTGCATTTGTTGTCTTTGAACTAGCTTCTTGTAGTTTGGGTAGTTTTCAATATAGCTGACATAGAGCAGACTAAAACCAAATGCACAAAGTTCTTTGAATTAAAAGCTTTCAAATATTCTCTGCTATATTGTATTCCATTTGAGCATATATCATGTGTATTGCATGTCCTTTTTTTTGTAGATGGCGTAAGTTATTTACTTAACCCAGCACTGAAAATAATACATGCACCTAAAGGTGAAGACAAGCACACAGTCAGACTTCATTGATGTTTCTAATCCTTTATTTGCTGGTGGGAGGCAAGACTTGGTAAAGTTCCTGTTCCAGCATGCAATTCCGGTCCGGTGTGCAGTGCCAGGCTTGGTGCCAGTTTTTGTGCTGTCTGTGCTTAGCACAAGGAGGATATAAACTCTGTTGGAGTTTTGCCAATGGTTTTAAGGTTCAGGTGGGGTTGCTCCCCAATAACCCCTGGTAAGAGCCACCTTGTTAAGATTTGCTTAAATACCTGTGCAGCGAATCATGACTCTCCAGTTGTCTCGCAGGAGAGAATTCAGAGTTCTGTTTTTTTCTAGGGCAATGGGAGTTGACTGTCTTCCCCTGAAACGTTGTTCATAACTGAAGGCCAGGTGGCTTTGCAGCAAGCTGGGGTCACACAGCCCTTTGAGGAAGCACTGACTATCTGAGATTGGGACATTTCTACAGCAGGGTTCCTGCTGCATTACATTGATTAGTGCTAATGCATTTCAGAGGAATGAGGAAAGTATAAGAAATCCTACATATCCTCCTTGATATAGATTAGACTGCTATACAAGTGACTTATAGGAAGCCAGTGCCACCAGTGCAAATGTGGGAAAATGATTATATGGATGAACAGATGAACAAAACGTTTTGGGACAGATCCTGCCTGAGATTTTTTCCCAGCAGGAAAAAGACTTTGAAGGGTACTAGTGTTGGATTTCCTACCAGAGGATGGCTTTTGTAATCACACTGTAAATTCTAATCGTGCCTTACAATGAGGGATACTTGGAACATACTGAATACAGGGTTGCAGACTTGAGATGATTACTTCACTGTGCTCGTCCTTATATTTAGCATAGCATGAATCAGTGGGGTTTTTTTAAGTAGGTGTTTTATTTAGCAAAATATTGAATAATTAGGGCTACTGCCCAACATGCCCATATTCTGCCATTTCAGTGGCTTTTCCTATAGTCGTTTTAAGTACCCATATCAGCTTTTGATGAAAAGTAAGCGCACAGGGTCTGGTGTTAGACATTGACATGTGAGCCTGTATTTGTAAGCAACATGTAACAAGGTTCAGTCTATGGATGACCCTACAAAGATTGCATGTATGAGAATGGAAAAATGTATATGGAAATCATGCACATTTTGCCTATGAACTTGTTCATGCACGAACATGATAATCTGGCTCCAGATATTGTTCAAGGGATTTCTAGTTGGCATCTGGCTCAGTGGAGTTTATCGGTTGTGTTCAAAGCAGTCCAGCCTGCTTTTAAAATTTCATTGTTTGTTTTCAGACAAAGTCAAACCCTCTGCCTCCAATTTGCTTTTTCATTCCTGAAGACCCCAAATGTTAAAAACATCCGAGTCAGAAGAAGTGGGCTTTTCTAGTTTTTACGTCTTTAATTGAAATCTGAACCAAAAGACCCTGCCAGTGTTTGAGAACTTGAATTAACTGAGAAGTAAAGACCAATCTGAAATTACAGCAGATGATAAATAGAGCACTAAATAAGAATATAATAAAATAATAAAAAAGAGACAGCCAAGTTGTCAGCAGCATAGCAGTATTTTAGATAATCCCCTCTGGGCCATTTTCTTAACAGCAACCAGTTGTGTTTATCCGAAGATTAGTGCACAGACTTTTGATTTTACAGTGCATGTTCCCCATTTACTTTAAAAAAAATATTTATATGCTTTTATATGTATCGCTTGGTATTCCATGTGAGGCAAATAATACCACATTGCTTTAGGTTTTATTGGCAATGTATTTAATGTTTGGGATGGGGTTTGTAGTAAAGAGAAGGCAAAATTATTTGGTCCTATAGGCTGATTAAATGAAGATTAGAGCCAAATGTTTGGGTCCCAGGAAACTGGCCAAGCCTGGATACTCACAATGTCAACTTGCACGTACAGTACATAGTTTAATATTTTAGCATAAGTCTTTTTTTTGAAAGAAGCTGTTCGCCATTTCAGCTCTGTTCACAAGACAAGAAATCAGCTGAATCAGTTAAAAATAAAAATCTTCCTTTGGCTTAATGTGACAGTAGAGTTTTGCCCAAATAGGAGTACAGATCTACTGGGCTAGAAAGAGGGAGATGGGGAATTGTAAGAATATGGCTTTCACAATGCTGCCCAGTCCTGTTCCAAAAACGAGAAAAGGATTTGCCAGCGACTGCAAACAGAGGCTAGGGTTTCTGCTTACTTTAAAGAGATTTCTCTCATTTCAAAAGATGTTTGAATAAAAATGTTAAAATGAGCTGTCAAAAAGGATTATTATTTTTGCATCTGATTTAACCTCATTTAAACAGGAAAGTTGCATTATAACAGTGCAAATCCTGAAATAAGAGTGGCTTTATCTGAACTCCTTTACTGGATCAAATCCTTGATCAATTGGAAACAGGTGTAAGTTAAAATGAAGGAGGAGTGTTCACACTAAGATTGGCCCCGGTTTAATTAAATTGATTTTCAGATCAATTTAAATTGAGCTGATGCAATTTGCCCTGTTATTTAAATTAGGCCTGCAGGAGTAGTCTTGGAATGAGGGGACTGTACACAATATGAGTAAGAGTATCTGAATCAGGACCATTATTATTATTTACGGGAATCTACTTGTCAATGAATTATTTTTTTCAAATTAGGGGGTAGCAGCCATAATAGGCCACTGGTGTTGGCTCCATTGATAATTATACCATTTTTCTCCTTTTTATAATTGTCCTAGTATGAACTGTGCTATTTTAGCAGAAAGTGTTAATTATTTTATCAACAATTGGCAGACCCTGCTTCAATTTACTGGTTTCTCTTTAACCAAAACAAAGATTACAGACCCTATTCCATAGCTCAGCTGCTGAATCTTTACTAAGAAACTTGGGAACCCCTTTCTCGTGAAGCACTCTGTAAAGCTTTAAGCACTCTTTGAAGCTGAGTTGTATTAAATGATAGACAAAAAAAGCCCTCTGAAGAATTGGTGCTTAATTACAACTTAATTAGCATAATTATGCATGCTAATAGCATCTCAAATGAATAGCAGTTGTCAGGAGGTTGGGACCATCTGTAAGAGTGTCGGATTAATACATCATTTTTTATTTCTAACAACGCTGTAACTCTTTCCCTGAAAGTGATTTTCATTAATCAAGTTCATTTTTATTATATAGAAAATTTGGCATTTTTCATTATGGGCCATTATCCGTTTCCCCATGCAGTCCTAATACAATACTAATGAGACCCCATGTGGCTACTCCACACTGACAATGGTAGTACAGGTGTATTATTATAATTGTTACAAACAGCACATTGTACCTCAGGACTAGTAGAGTTCTAATCTCAAGATATCAAGGTTTCCACTTGGTACCTTCCCTTGGGTCCAGTACAATTTCCAGAGCTTTATGAAAAACATACATGTTTGTGGTTATGAGGAAGCAGATTTAAAGAGATAGAAGCGTGTTTGTTTTAGAGCTGGAAAACTTCGAAGTTCAGTAAGCTGCTTTGGAGATTTTTTTCTTTTCCTGGCTCTACTAAGCTTTGAGCTTAAAAGAAATTGCTTGCTCCAAAGAGCTGCTGAGGGGTACAGGGATGATGCAGTGGATACTCTAAAAGCATCAGTATTTACTTAAGAATTTTTGTGTGTGTGTGAGGTCAAATTCCAGAAGTATTATTCACTATAAAATGTAGTTAAAAAAGGGCAATGGAAAACTCATCCTGGATATCTGAATGTCTGCAGAGGAAATGTGTGTACCCAAGTAGTCAAGTTCTAGTGGTACACAGCATGTACATGCACATGGAAAGTGGCTTTTGAACGTTTAGAACATCTTTTGCATTTTATTAATTGGCCAGCCTCTGCTGTCAGACATGCTACTGGAAATATAAAACACGATGATTTAAGTCTATGGACTTAGTTCAGATTTACAGTGCAGCAGCTTAGTGCATAGCTGACCTTAAGGCTTGTGTTTTAGCTTTAACTAATTGGTTAATGTTTACTTTGTAGAGTCAAAAATCTCTGTGTAAGCTCTAAGGATTATTTTTATTTAGTGGCATGTTGGTATATTCATGCCTAATGTTTGTATTTGATTTTTTGTTTCTCTGAATGCAATGTGTTTTTTTCAGATGAGATTTTCCCAAGGGATATTTTCTCTTACTTTCCGTAAATAGCCTTCTGAAAACTAAAGGCCTTCCAGTAAATTCTGATATCCTTTGGTGGCCTGGCTATAGAATGAATGGAGCAGTTTTGGAAATGCATTTTTAAGGAGAGGGAGTGAAAGGCAGAGAAGAGGAGGACAGTCAACAAAGCTGCTGTGCCTGTGTTTATCAGGCTGCCAGTGGGAGCTGCACAGTTCAGACTGCACTTCTAATAAACCCTAAACAAAAGAACATTGAAAATAGCTCTACTGACACAGTCCTCATCATAACTCAGGACTTAGTGGCAGGCACCAGTAAATCCTGCTCTCTTGTTGTTGTTTGTGAATATATTTGTGGATATAAACCCCTCTTCAACATCTACCAGGGTTAGGCATCTCCACGGAACAACGCCATCAACTCTTCCCCCACTGTTCAATCAATCTAGACTGGGGACAAATATCCTGTGGCTTAGGAGCAGGTGGAGGTTGAGAAAATAGGGCCTGGCCAGGATCGAATAAGATTGCGTGTAAATTAGCAACATTAATATGTAAAACAAAAGCTCAGCAGAGACTATTTGTCCTGGTGTACAGCTACTGAAAGCATGATACAGACCCTGCGTAAAATATCAGCAGCGCCCTGAGATTAAACCTCTCTCCCAGTGTCTAATATGCTTGAATGTCATTTTACACTGAAAATCCAATATAAACAAGCAAGATGGTATTAGAATAGGAACTAGAAATTGCTAGGACAGTACCACAGTTTGTGTCTCCCACTGGTCTGTTCCACAATCTCCACTTCAGAGTCCCAGGCAGGGCAGGGAAAGGACTCCATGGTTCAAACCGTCTGCATGGTATATAATCCTATTATTTCTAAGGTACCAGCACAGCCTCTGCCTCCTAACACTCATTATCTGGGGTGTCTGGTTATTAAGTTAGCCTGGTGACTGCTAGTTTATTACTGTAAAAATTGAGAGAGATTAATCCATGCGTGAACTGAACACCCAGAAAAACACCAATGGCGTCCACAGCGAGGTCAACTTTAAGCAAGTTAAATTCTGAGTCTGCTCAGAATTGCCCCCCACCAACACGGAGGTAAGCATGGGGATCTGACAGCTTACTCTATCATGGCCATGTGCGCTCAGTACTGGATATCTTTTGTTCAGGGATTTTAGAATAGGCTTAATTGTATTGCCTTGGATAATGTTTTCTGATGTCATTAAACATCTACTGGAGAACTAAGAATAGAACTTCAAAGTAATGTCACCTGTAACATTTGCATTCAGATTTTCTGAAGAGAAACACTAATGGTTGCTGCAGCCCTTGGATTCTGTACTTTACATTTAACTCTAAATTCCCTGAGCAAGGCAAAAGGTGAAACTCCTTAAAACCCAACCAACCAAGCCTCTCCCAAAATAGTGAAATGTAAAGAAACTAATGCAAATCAACAGACATGTTTCCTTCTTTCGCCTTGTTTTTCCTCAGTGATGGATTTAATCATGGATTTCAGTAGGAGAGGAGGATGCATATTAAATTTTTAAGTATAATTGTTCCAGTTTGACTGCTCTGTGCTCAAAGCCTTCAGCTCCACTTCTGTTCTCTGCAGATTTTAAATACTGTGCATCCATGGATCCTTTTGCAGGTCCCTATCAGATGGTCAGCACTTGACCACGCAACAGAACCAGAAAGAGTTATTGCAACTCAACCTGAAATATAATTTATCAAGTTAAACAGTGCATCTATGGCTTTTCAAATTCAGTTTTTATGTTGCTGCAAAAATTGTAATACATAATATGTGGGAATCACTGTATTATGGATAATATATGCTGCAGAGGACTGTAGACATGCTGCAGAGATGGTGAAGCCTGTCTGCGGAGCGATGCGTGCACTGAAGTGCTCTGGAGCAACTTCGACAGCGTCTGTCTTTGATCTTGGGTATCAGGCTGCGGGAGGTCTCAGAGGAGCTGTGGCACCTCATGCCATTTGGCTCACTGCAGGGGAGTGCGAGATGTTGCTCGTTCTGGCTGGGAGGATCTCAGTGAGGGAAGGGAGAGTGCCAAGCAACTTGGAGTGCTTTTTTTTGTTGTTTTCCTCCCCACCCACCCAGTCGTCTAAAAGATCCTGACCCTCAGCTCTAAAAGATAATCCTGGAACAGTTTGTCTCTCCCCTCTTTCTGTGGTTCCTCCTAACCTTTTGCTCTACTGCAAAATATAGAGGGATTAATTTTCACTGATAGCACAAAATTTCATGTTGAGGGAAAAGCAAACCAAAGAATGAGAAGCCCGACGCTATTGAAATCTTAGATGGCAAAACACCACTCTGCTTAGGCCTGATGCAAGGGAGCAGCTTTCTCTGTTATCTATTCATTTTGCTTGAATTGGCATCTATATGTGAAACCCAGGGTATGGAATGACTACAGCAGAGAATGGGTGCAATGATCCAACTGCAGTAAAGTATTGGCACATGGGAGCTGGTTATTAGTTTACATGAAAAGAATCACAGGGTGGAGGTTATAAGTGGAAGCAAAATATGTGCTGCAGATGGCTGTCTGTTGACATTGCTATGGACAGATTATGCTTTCCAGAGATAAAAGAGTAATCATAAACTGGATGTCCTGCCAGGAGAGTATATATACTTGAGTAATAGACTTGGACTATGGGGTTAGTTTCCAAGTTCATATTAAGTATGTATTTTCAAGAAATTTGTGGATTCTCAGATTCAGTATTTAGCTCATCGTAAAAAGAGCTCCAGGCCATGAAGCTTGGGCCTGAATCCAAACTTTTACCAGATTTAGCAGATTTGGAAACTAGTGTTTCCCTTTTGAGCTGGAGTTCCATTGATGATGATGATTCTTAAACAAAGCAAGAAACAAAGCCCCAAAGACCCATCTGTTGTGCAGGCTCCCAGGCTTCTGATGGCGCTTCCGCACTCTCCTGTGTGCGGGCACCTTGTAGTTAAGTGCTGATACATACAGTGTGTCTGGGCACCAGGTTGGTAGTGCCAGAAGAGCATATTCATCAGAATGTGCATAAGTGTTCTCTTCCAAGCTGGAAACATAATTTGCTAGTTGTGGGCCCAAGAGGAGAATTTCCCAGGCAAAGGGATCAGTAACACCCTTTCTCTGTTTTGCTACAGTCTGTTTCAGCATCTGTGCTGCATCTTATCGTTTTGACTAGGAGAGTCCCTAAAATGTGGCTTTTGGGCTAAAACCCACTGTACGATGTCCTATGCAATATTTGTGTGGCAATAGTGGTGGGATTTTGCCAACAGATCCCCAGTATCTCCTTGGAGGTTAGGAACATGTTGCTGAAGTATTTGAGTACATTTGAAAGGGTTCTCCACAGCTGGGGAAAAGCACACTTGTTGGGCTTTAATAAAAGACCTGTTAGTTGTCTGGCTAACAGCATTCTTATTAATGCATAAAACTTCCATTGTTTCTTAATTTACTTGAAAGGGTTGTTTAGACCCTTAATTGCCCTATAACAATGTAGTGATAGTAAGTTAGGTTTCAATCAACATACTCAGGAATTGCCAGTATTTTAGCAATAAATTGCTAGCTAATAAACTTGTAGCTTCCTTTGTAAATGCCAGCTAAAGGCCTAAACATTCCTCGCAGAGTTAATTGCACATTTAGTGCTCATGTAATTTTGAATTAATTACATGCCAAATGGATTTATGTTGTATGTACTTAATAAACCTTGGTAAGTGCCCT
This sequence comes from Pandion haliaetus, assembly GCA_013401275.1. Classification (NCBI taxonomy): domain Eukaryota; kingdom Metazoa; phylum Chordata; class Aves; order Accipitriformes; family Pandionidae; genus Pandion; species Pandion haliaetus. The sequence goes on along the minus strand of VYZV01023519.1, from coordinate 45,592 downwards.
TTTAACAATCAGTTGGTATTTAGGATCCTATTTGTGTAAAAAGAATGACTTATGACACTGGGTCATGATGTTTCCACCACATGCTCATACGCTGACTGTAGTGTGTGGTGGTTTGTATGAGATTCACGACCAGAAGCTGCAGAATTAAATGAGCGCAGGTGTGAATCCAATGGAGGCTTGTGAAGATTTACCATATTCCATAGTCAGGAGATGGAGTCTATATAGGCTTCCATTATCCAGAGCCCACTAGAGTGGGCAGAATGGTTGGTGCTGGTTTTATTTTAGGTTTGAGCTGTGTTGCAAATGTACGACAACTCTGGAAGCAATACGTGGCAGCAACAGTAAGAACCAATGGCAAAAAAGAGCACACCAAACACCCAGCTGAAATGGAAAAGAAAATCCTTACCAGACTGCTTATTTGACATCCTTTTGTAAAGTACTGTTTTGTCAGCCTCAGACTAGTAACCTATAAGGAAATTTGCTTTCCTTCCCAGTTAGGTATTTAGTATGTGAAACTTTAAAAAGCTTTAAATCTGTCAACACTAGTAGTGTGGGCTTACATTATAAACACAAGAAGCATGGATGTTTAGGTAAATAGGCAGGTAAACTAACTATCCATGCAAAAATTGCTCTCAGGGTTGATGTTTTTAAGGTCCTTCTGCTTTTAAAATGTTAGGCATAAAGAAGTTCACGCAAAACCTTGTGTATATGTTGTCCTGAGGTTCTAGGAGCTTTATTTTGGTTTTGACATGCCAGGAGCAGTGTGTAATGTGTTTGACATTGTGGCTTTACACACATACGCATTCAGGGGTTTTTATGTGAGTAACAACAAACCATTCCTGAAAGATTTTGCCTTTAACACAGAAATGGTAACCTGTCCGCTGCAGGCTTTTAAAAATTTAATTATTGACCTTTATTAGTTTTCTTTCTCCTCTGCAGACAACACATCATTTAGTGCATTTTAATATGTAGTGAGTGCTCAGTAATAATAATTCAGGGAGATATCGTTGTCAGGTTGCAGCAGTGTTCGAGTGTTCATGTGACAGGAATTCCCCTTCAGAATAACGCACCAAATAGCAGGCTTTTGCCCTCTTTACATAGAGATAAAGGCTGAGCAACTTGGGAATACAGAGGCAGGTCAGGGTGAAGAGAAAAGGGCAACAATAAAATGAAAAAGCAGTTCCTTAGGGCCTGAAGTGGAGTTCTACATAAAACAGAATTGTATAAGTTCTTCCACTGCTGTGAAAATGTCTGATTTCCCTTGTTGTCAAGAGGTCGGGAAGGCAGGTTTACAAGCACCAGATAACTGATGCAGCAGTATTACTAAGATGTTCTTTTTTTTTGTCCCAGTGAGTGCCATTCAGTTAAATTGTTACACTGGCAGACTTGAGGTATCTAAATAATCAAGGCATCTGGAAAAGTGTCATCTCTTACTTTGCTGGGTACTGGAGTAACTTAAGTATAAATTTACTAAGATTATACTGGAAAAAATAGTTGCTGTGTTTTGAAATGGATGCACATTAGACCATGAGATACTGGTGACTGTACGATTAAGCAGTGGCATACTGCGTAGCAGTCATCAGTGCAGAATAATAGACCATGCTGCTAGTTAAGCACCCCTAGTGAAGCAAAGGTAGTTGCAAACTGCTAAAATCAATGGTCATTTGTTAATGCCAGTTGCAGAGCAAAGCCAGGATATCAGGTGTTGAATTTTGAGTTGAAAAGCTCTCTGTTTATGTGTGAAATTCCAGCAGATATGAATGGAAAAAGAGATCACATCTTAATGATCTCACAGCATATGTTTTTATGAAATGGGGAAGTTGGGCTTAGACTACTGTCAGATACAGTTTCCATTATAGCTCCAAGCTCAAACAGGATTGATTTTGCTTGGGCTATACAACATGGAGAAGCAGATGTATCACATATATTAATGAGCAGTTCTGCCCATCAGGGAAGCAATATTGCCAACCCCAAATGCTCAAAGAACAGAAGATGGAATGACAACAGTAATAATAAATGTTGAGTTCTGTTTCATATTTCTAAGCACCTTCCTTAATTTTTTTTCCCCTCTGAGCCTCTGTACCCAAGTGAGCTAGAAGTTAAGATTCTCTGGAGTTGAGCAGTTGTCTTTAATTAAATGCCACCTCTTCTGAGATGTATGACAGAGTTGCAAAACTGACGTGTTCTAGCTTTAGTACTTTTTAGGCATTTTCCTAGAGGCTTTTTTAGATTCCACCAAAGTAAAGCTTATCAGTTAAAAAACGCTGTGCACTAATCTCTGGGACCTTTTCCTAGCCTGCTTACAGGGGAAGGCAGGAGGACTTACCTATCTGCTTATCTCTGTAAAATGCCCTGTGGAAGGACATCCATCAGGCTCTCCTTACAGTTATTTTCCTCTGGATGTTGCCCTCAGAGGTGATTAACCAGAGAGTCTTCCTCATCAGAACGCTTTTCTTGCTGCAACTTTCAAAGAGGTAGGGTGGTGGTCCCATAGCTGGAAGGCTGTGAAGTCCGAACACTATACCATCTGTATTTTAAGCCTAGTGCTCTAGAGGTATGTTTCTCCAACTCTTACTTGCTACTCTTGCTAGCTTTGGTTTTAGCTTTGCCGTTTACTTTGGTCGTATTGGAAGGGTCCTATAACGCTTAAGTCATTTAGGTTTGGGACACAGTGAAGTCCTTCCTTAGAATTTTTTTCACCTTTTTTCCAAAAATGTGTTTTTTCCAAAGAGAAATTTTTTTCTCATACTTTCAGATGGGGGAAAAAATAGTTGAAAAACTCTGCCTAGGGATTTTTTTTTTTAAATAAAATGGTTCTTGTGTAAATGCTAAGGTTTTATTTTGATACTATATTTTCAAAGTAAATCTGACTTCCTGAGGTGGCTTTGCTTAGTATAAAAACCAAACTGAACAAAAACATTACCCCCAAACCCCTACACTAGAGGAGAAAGTTACATAAAAGGGCTAAATATTTTCCTTCATCCCCAAGTAAATTATTTTCTCTTTGTTTCATTCTGAAAAGTGAATCTCCCCAGAACTAATGCAGTGACAAAGGTCAAAGAATAAACTTGTGCAGAGGGAAATTTAGGGAGAGAATAAAAACTGTGGGACAGTCAGTGAGGTGAGGAGATAAACAAAACTATTCCCTGGATGGCAAAGGTTTTACAAAGGGCCTTGCATTTGTTGTGCTGGGGTTATGCATAGAGATTTGAAGAAAACCCTGCCAAATAAACAAGAACACACTAGAGTATGGACACTGGAGGAAGTTGCAAGTTGTATTAATTATGGTCACTGGTGTAAAGATGAGAAAATTTGGGCCAGGTCCTAAAATGTAGAAATTTTTGATTGAACATGCAAATATTAAATACATTGTCACCTGGAAAAAAGAATGTAACTCACCTCCTTACAGAACTGAAGGTTTTGAACTGCACTAAACTCATGAAGCAGTGCCTTACTGCCCCTCTTTACCTGAACCCCAAAGACGACAAAAATAGAAGTTTCAGAATCTCCAGTTTAACTTCATTGCTGCTGTTTTCCTCAGTAGTTCTCCTTGTACCTAAGCTTGATGTTTTTGTTTTGTTACCTGGTCAGTGTCTAAAGGACTTGCTCTTTGGCTGAGCACATCTGCCACAAGTATTTTCTTTCAGAAAGTCAAATTCTGCTGCCTGGGGAGGGCCTTCACTTTGGTGGAGCTGTACGTGGTATTTCCTTGGTGATTAATATAGATGACTTTGCTGTAAGAAGGAGAAGGAGACAAATCCCTTTCAGCAGCACTTCTTTGGGCAGGATCATGTGCTACAGCAGCATACACATGACCATGCAATGTCCTGTCCTGTCTGTCCCCATCCCCAGCAGATCTAGGCTGTCTCTCACCTTCCTCATCAACCCAGAAGCAGTTTGGGGGAACGTAGGTCTCTGTGAGCCACTTAGAAGCAGACAGAGGCAGCTTCAGGTGCTGCACTGGAGCTCAGGGACCTTGGATGTTTTTGCTGTTTCAAGGCCTAATCACTGCACCCCATGTATGAGCTAAGTAAGTATCTGTTCTCTCCTTGAAATGCATGAGAAACCCCCTGGAGCAACAGTCCCAAAGAGCTTGGATTTACCATGTAATTTTCCTTTGCTAAATGGCCTAGAACAGCAACGGATATCACTTCACAGAAGTATAGTTAAAATTAACAACGCAAGATGCTGCCCAAGAATTGCAAATGCTGGACAGGGACCCACCTGCAACTTCTTATACTACTCAAAGGATTTCTGTGTGTAAGTTGGGTTACTCACATCATTAAGCATTTGCAGGAACATTCTCCATACTTATACATCATCAGCCTTTATAATCTTGTTAGCCCTGACCCCTGGAGCTCTGCTTTGTGTTCAGGTGGCAGGCTCAGTAATTTATCCAATGCAGGCACTTCATGACCCAGTTGTGCGATGTTTCAGCTTTCCTATGCTTAGTACAAGCAGTTGCATGCAGCAAAATAGCCAAAAGGTGAAAACAAATGAACTTGTGGAACATTGGATGCTTTCTGCATCTTGCAGCCACGGCCAGACTGAGAGGGGCCAAGGACTGTGGTGGGCAGGCTCCAGGTGACCTGACATCTCCAGGTGGTCTTAGAGTCAGGCTTTTCGTACTAAGGTGAAAGCTCACTGGTAGGTCAGAGAGAACCAGAGTATTCTTTTCTGTATCATTTTGGAGGATTTTAGAAAAGTTGTTCCCTTTACTATTTCTAACACACTACATGTCTGTGCTTCTTTTGAGTGTACTTCAGGCCAAACAGAATTGCAATGTATCTTAATTAGAGGATGGAAATAACCAGCAGCTCCATCTTCTGTGGAAATTTCTCATGCAGAACAAAGGCGGATTATAACCTCATGTACTTATTTTCTTGTCATTGCAAACTGCACAGCTTTTTTGACTGAAAAATCACCATTTGGAGAAGGTCTCAGCAAAACTAGGGTTTCAGATAATTTCCCTTTATTTGTACTTATAAAGTTTTGTGTTATAAAATAAGACTGGATTTTTTCAGTTGAATAATTATAGCCACCGACATGGAACTTTGACTTTTCAGAATTTAGAGTTTTTCTTTTATTTGTTTTATCACCTATACACTTTTATCATTTTTCTGTTTTTCTTTTTATCTTGGTTTCCTAAAGGTTTGTTCATCACTCTTTCTAGTAAGCATATGTCTGTTGCATCCCTTCCCAGTGACTTCTATTTTGGGGCCTATTTCACAAAATTTGATAGATGACATGGGTGTCAAGGTTAAGTGCCTTCAGGTTTTCTGAAAACAGATGTGTGGGTGCACTCAGCTCTCACTAGATGCAGGAGAATCCATTCAGGAGCTCACATTTGAGACCCAGGGGAGGGTAGAAAGTAACCGCCTTAAATTCCAGTGCTCACAGGACATCTTGACTAAAAATGTTCCTTTTGATCCTGTAATTTTCCAAAGCTTGTTTTGTGATAGTTGTGTGTGGCCTAAGAAAGAAATCAAATGGAAAAATAAACCCCAAACCTTTTGAAACAATCATTTAGATTTGCACAAAGATGGGGAAAAGAAAGAATCAAATGAGCAAAGTAGGACAATATATTTTTGGTAATTCAGAAGTTAAAAATATAATGAAAAAATTCTTTGTGGAAAAGTTTGGAAAGCTGAAAATCAGTTCTAGCTATAGAGGGTAGAAAGCACTCCAAAGCCTTTGACACTCATTTGTTTGGGTTGGGTTTTTTTGGTTTTTTTTTTTTTTTTTTTTTTTTTGTTGTTGTTGGTTTTTTTTTTTAATTTTTAACTGGCTGTCACTTAGTTGCATCTCCCTGCTGTACAGTGTACAGCCCATATTGTTATATATGCTCCCGACCTTCACAACTTTTTGAGCAAAGCATGTGCATGGACATGCCAGTATTCTTGATTCCCCAAGCAACAGCTGGACAAAACCACAAAAACTTACCACACAGGTAAATTTTGAATCTTTTTTCCCCCAATACCCTCCCTCACTGTCATCAGCCAAAGCACAGTTTGATCTTGTAATTGCAGATCCCCTTTTCCTCTTTTAAAATAGAACGTGAGGGTGAGCCACAGAATCAAGCCTGAACTCCATCTTCGACATCTGGAAGAATTCAGCAGCAGATACCGTCATGAGGCCTGCTCCAACGCCTACAGAAAGGGAGCATTTCCCCTGTGGTCCTGGCCCTTCATAACTGACATCTCTGTGTCGTGGGTCTGACAAAACTCCCAGAGACAAACACCCTCGCTCTTGGATCCAGAAAGTCAGGGTAAATAAACTTGGCATTTTGAGTCCTTGTCTCAAGGAGTTGTCAATAATGCCCACTTGTTCTTGAGCCCGTCAAATCCACTGACAAATTAGGGTGAAGACATCTCCCCTTCTTGTTTAAAAGCCAGCAAAGTCTCCTTATTTCCTGTTCCCTGTGCTCCATTGTCATCGTAATGTAATACAGCCTTGTTGGAGTGAAGCCTGACCAGGGTATATTTGTTTTTAGAAAAATCTTTTGAGATGTAGGAATTTGTCTTATTGCTAGAACAGAAAGATTCATTTTTATTCCCAGCCCTCATGTTAGCATGTTCCTGTCAGGTAACTTCTCATGCCTCAGTTTCCTACCCTAGACAGTGCAGGTAGTAACATCTGCCCATCTTAGCAGTCTGACTGAGCCCAGTGTAACATACTGTCAGAGGCACCTTTCTCATGCTCAAACATTGTACTTCCCTCTCTGAGAACAGCTGAGGGCTCCTCTGTCAACGGGAGCTTGAGCTCACTGGATAAAGATGCTCCCTTTGTAAAGAGGGAGAAGTATCATTATTGACTAAAATTGTTATTGGCTCTAAACTAGCTAGCTTAACTTGCTAGAATTATGCAAGATTCCACTATAATGAATGGGATTAACCATAAGAACAGGCTACATCATAATTGATTAATATAATTAATAGTGTTTTATTTATGTCATATGTGGCAAGGCCAGAATGGGAGGGGGATAAATGATGGACTCTTTGAAAGGCAAGGTGAGATTTAAAGTGAATACCTTAAAACAAAGACAGTCCACATGGTACTACTGGATGTCATTCATAGGTAGTACTGCAGGCATAGCAGTGATGACTATCCGCTATGATGTCTTGAAGCAGACATCACGTATTACAAAACAGTGCTACAGAAGTTCCTGCTTTTTTCTGGTGGCAAATGTTTTTTCTGGTTTGCTGAGAAAGGGAAAACTTAATTCACATTCACTGCAGACAGCTTCTTCCTCTGCTTTTGACATTTAACCCTATGCTAAGGGGCCCAGAGCCTGCTAAACCTACAGCCCCCACTGTTAGCACTAACATATCGTATCAAAATTCTTGACTTCTAGCAACCAGGGATTAAAGTGAAATAAAAGTTGGAGAGAATGAGTTTCTCACCGTCTCCCCCTTGCCATTATATTCAAGCCACACTTCCTGCATCCGCTATAAATATTTAAAGCAAGAGTAGCCGACGTTTAAAGATTGGGACGGAAGCAGAAATCTAACCGTGTCTGTGTCTTCCTTTGCAGCACGCGGCAGCTCTGTGCAGCACATTCAGCCAGAGGTCATGTGCATTCTTAATGAGGTCGTCTACCCTCTGCTTAACGTGGGAAGCAATATGAAACTACAGTGAGAGTTTTAATTGCTAACCATGCTTTATAGCCTTGGATGAATTGGAGAAAGCTTTATAATAATGTACATCCAGGCTTACCAGGCAATCGTGGTTATATGAGCGGTTGTAATTAGTAAAAAGACTGGAAAATGTGTCTCCATTTCTACAGCTTCCGTACAATAAATCCACATACAGTTTCTCAATCTGAAACTTACTTACATCTCTCTTTTGGGTGCCTGTTACTTCTGGAGTGACAGCTTTAAAAAAAAAGAGAGAGAAAATACTAGGAAGACAGGGAACTAAAGTCTAAAGATAAATTCATAACAAATCCAAGTGTTTAAAAACATGGAGTTCTCAACTAATGTTCCCAAACTGATTTACTTCCCCCCCCCCCATTTTGGAACCAAATGCCTCTCTTCCTTCTTCTACATCCCATTAACTGCTTTCTGAGAAGTTATTTTGGGCACAAGGATTTTGCTGAGGAATTGAAGAAGTCTGTGACCTCTCCTTTAATTTCTCAACAGCCAATTTAGAGGCAACAGGACTTTTAATTATGCGTATATTACAGCACTGGTTTAGAATAATCTTAACAACCTGTCTTCCATGCGCACTGAAAAAGTACTCCCACAGACAAACATGACAGCCCTGTTAAAGTGTTACCTTTTTTGTCTCTACTTGATGTTTTGGGATTCATTCATTTGAATGTATTTTACTGAAAACTGGAAATCCTGCAGTGCTGCTTTTATTTCTCATGACTGATCAATGGTTGGGCAGGGAGGAGAAGAGCGTACAATGGAAAGGGGCATGTGTGTATTGCAAAAGAATTGTTCTCATGCATGCAAGAGGTAGTAGAGAGAAAACTACTGTTTTAAGAAGGTTTTCCTCCCTGTTTATTACTCCACTTAGAATTGAAAGTATTTTGTTTGAGTTCTGGTCCACGGTATGTGAGGCGTGAAATGAGACTGTTTATGCCAACAGAATGATAACAGCCCGGACTAACTTTCAGGTCTGTGGTTTCATAATCCAGATCCTTGTACGAAAGACATTTGGTATCACACTTTTCATCCACACTACATACTTAATAGGTGGTTTATTACTACTTATAAGTGGTTCTATGGTTTCCTTTGGGCCTTCGAAGGGCTCACATTTGGACAGTGTACAATGTCAAAGTCTTAAAGACTGATCAACATGAAGTCTTGCACTTGGAAGACTGTATTGACTTGTACAGTGAACAAGCTTGTTACTGTGATTTTATTCTGGATAAAGAGGCATCTGTAGTAACTCAACGCAGCCTGAGAGAGGCTCCTTAGGACTTTTGAAGATGACATTTGATTTGCAGCCTAGACAACACACAAGCGTTTTTTACTAAAGCTCTCTTTGGGAAGAGATCGTATCATAAATGATTTGAAGCATTTCCTGGGGCATTTAGTAACATCTTTAAGAACCTGATTTAACCCCCTGAGAGGTCAATGGGAATTCTTCCTCTGACTTCAGGGTGCTTAAAAAAGGCATTTCTTTTCTGTTCTTTAAAAACAAAATCTTCCTTACTATTGTTTGTGTTATTCTTCCTTCTTTTATTTCTACCACTGAACTCCTCTCTGGTATTAGTCTTTTAATCTCCATGGTAAAAAAGAAAAGAAAAAAAATTTGCTGATAAGCGGAGAGTGGACAGCGGATACATCAGCTCCGTGATTACCCTACTATATTTGGACATTGTAACTGAGAAGTTGCTGCCAATTGCAACCAGTCTGTGGGGACCGGTGAATTCTGTCAATGAATGTTGTTCGATTGCTTTTTTTACTAGCGGCTGTCGCTATCTTTTTGGACCTACTAACACCCAGGTCGATAACTGAAAGACTATGTGGATACAGAGATTTCCTCTGCTTCCCAAGTTGGTAGCAGAGGTTATATGTTATAAATCATAAGCCATTACTTGATGAATCTGGATCATAATCTAAAGGAGACATACAGCTGGCGTATTTTTCTCAGCTGCCCTACCTGGATTAATTATAGTATATTTCTAATCAATGTTCTTTGTCAAAAAGAAAAGCTGTAAAATAATTCCTCTTAGAAGAATGTTTGACCTTTAGCCCTCAGTTGTCTTTTTACAGGCAAATGTAAATCAGGTGGCATAGCTGGTCTACAGAGAAACCCTCAGATTGGCCAAAGCTGCAGAATCTGTCTCTGATTTTGGAAGATTCATCTGAAGTGTTTCATGCTGTCCAGATCTCAGGGTTTAGTTAGGCCGCCTATAAAGCCAAGTACTTTTAATTCAGGTCAGGGTTGGGAACTTTCTTAAAGTTCAGGAATGTTTCTGCACGTGCACACACACAACCCCCCCCCCAACAAGCTGCTTGTGCAGTTCTGTGGACAAAGCTGATTGAATTAAACCTGAGTCCTTTCATACTGTCTACTCCCAGGAGTTAATGAAGTGTTGCTTGCAATGCTTAGTGCTGTGTGTAATCAGTCACTAATTGTAGAAACAACTGATTTCGGGGGTGGGGGATGTGTGTGTGTGTGTTTCATGGCAATTATGAAATTCTCGTAATGGCAGGAATGTACTAAAACACAATAAAAAAGACATGCTTTTTTCTCGAGCAAAACCCAGCAATACAGTAGTGAAGTGGCTGGGGTTTCAGGGAGAAAATAATAGTCTCTTCTCTGCCACTCAGTAGAATTAGAAAGTGCGTATTAAATATCTGTCTCAAAAAAAAATCAGTAGTTGTTCCTTTGCAAGTAATGTTAATCTAAAAAGTTTGGAGGCAATATTGCTTGTTTTCAACTTTGAAGGAATTTATGCTTTCAGCTCACCTGACAGCATGTCAAAGTATTAACCTGGCGCTGGGCATAGGTGTGGGGGTAAGCAATGTGTTAATTTCCGTTTCTGTATGAATCAATCGATAAACAAACTATAATGTCACTATAAATCTTAGAAAAATTGCCTGCTAAGAAAATGTGAACATTTTTATGCAGTTCCTGCTTTCAGAAGCTTGAGTAAAGGATAGCCCTGAAATATGCTAGATCTGAATGGTGAGGTTAAATCAGCAACATAATCAGTCAGACTGGCTTTGCCTTCAACATGCAAAATTAATATCACCATAGGATCTCTCTGTCTTAGCCCCGTTGCACACTGACAGTGCCTCAGAAAAGGTGGCGAGGCAGCACACGCCACCTGAGCTCTGCTGGTGCCCTCTCTGCTTCTGTTTGATGCAGATTTATCACGCTAACAGGCTAAATCTCACTAAGCTACAGAGAGCTTTTAAGACAATTATACTGCAGTGTCCCCTTTCTGCAAGAGTCACAGTCATAATCTTGCTAAGCAGCAGTGGAAGAGCAAGTCGGATAATTAATCTGCAGTCTTCACCTTTCATTCATAATGACTTATTAGCTTAAAAAAATGTAATGCATCTCCTAGGATGCTTGCCTTCTTAATGTAAATCCTTGAAATGTGTATTTTTTATCTGTATATTTTTTCTTATGGTTACAGATAACTACACCTGTGCTCATAGGCCTGGGGAAAGCTGAATACATGAGACTGTGTGCTTGGTGTTTCCAGACCTGGAATCATAACTGATTTATGCCATCATGGGTGAGGTGCTCAACAGCCTCCTGATGTGCTGAAGTTTGCACAGCCCAGAGAGAAGGGATATACAAGAACTTGAAGCTCAATGGGAAAAGCTTGGGCAAAAACCTTCTCTGTTTCCCTACTTCTCACCAACTTGAGCAAATTAGTGTGTCTTAAAACCCAGCCTGGAGGAGATGTTGTCATTGGCAGTTTTAAATAGTTCAAACAGTCTCTGTCAGTGGAGATGCGGGGAAAGATATACTATGGTGTTAGATTATCACGGTTAATCCAGTACTGCTTCTTCATAGTTGGTTGACACGCTGCAAAGCTTCTCTCTTCCTGACTACCTGGGCTGTAAAACTGTGTGCAACATCCTGCCAGTTAACAGGACTTCATTTTCTTTTGCCAAGAGAGAAAATATTGTCTGAAATAAAAAGGTATGGAGATCCCCACACAAGACAACATGCTTCTGTTTCAATCAACTATATCAGAAGAATTAATTTGTGAATTAATTCATACTGGGTTAAAAGGAGATAACAAGCTAAAAACATTTGTCTGTTGGTGTGCCTCTGTCAACCTGCTGATCCAGGGACTTACATCCTTCCTATCTGTTGGTATAAAAATCCGTAAGAAAAAGGAAAGAGCTCATAGGAACTGAGAGGTACTGTGCCCCTGCTATTTGTGTAGGCAAGTTTGCGTATGACTACTGACCTTCTGTTGACAGGTCTGGTTTTGTTGCGTTTTTCAGAGATTTTGGGGAAGAGCTCAGCTGCACTAAGTGCTAGTGGAACTGTGGCAGTTTCTAGTAGCTGATGGCCTGGTGCTCCCAGATTTTGGAGTGGAATGTTTCATATTAATTTTAACAATAGTTGTACTGAAGAGCTTTTCCTCCAGTAGCGCTTACAGAAGGGAGGAGAGAAAAGGGGGAATAGTATTTATATCCTTCAGTTAAGTTTATCTGGCATCCTTACAGGCAACATCAGAAGATGAAACGGGGGCAAGAATTATGTCAGGTATATTCTAATGTAATTTTTAAAAGAAAAAAAGAAAACTTATTGAAATTCCCCATTTTATTCCTTTTTTTCTTGAAATTACAGCAGGTCGTGATAGTTTACAATGTTGGCAGCTCCAAGCATCAATGTTAAGATTTTCAAGGCTGCATGTATACAAACCACCGCTGATAATTTTGAGTAGAGTTCCTGTGAAAATGTAATCACTAAAGAAATGCAAAAGCAATTTGTGTCTTATTGGATCTATACCATATAAAACACAGTGTTTTTAACACACTAAAACTGTTGGATTAGTTTATGGCTGCTGGGTACCGGACCCAGAGCTGTGTGATGTAAGCTGGGGGGGATTGTGTAGCTGCACTGGGGTGTGGAGGCACAGGGGCTTGTAGGATAGACAACAGTGGGTGTGGAGATGCACTTGAAAGCCGTTTTTCCCCTTTTTTGGGACTCACTCCTGCCTGACTAGCGCTGTGGAGCAGGGTTTGCAGGGGTGAAGGGACTGGAGCCATGCCTTTGACGTGTGTGTACATTTGCAGCTAGGCTGAGGTCAGAGCAGAAGAATGCTGCTGTAATTATGGCTGCAGGCAAGGGCTAAGCATAATGGGAATCAGGGTCTGGCTCAGCCAAAGATTTCCTGTATGATCCTGGTCAAGTCACTTAATTACTTTTGCCTCATTTCTCAGTTGTACAGTGTATATCCTAAGGCTTCAGTTACCTGCCTTGTCTATTTAAATCAAACTCCCTTTGAAGCTAGGACTGTACAATGAGACTATACTGTTAATTGGAGTCTCTGGGTGATAGTCTAATTGTGTATAGTGTAATAACAACATTTCCTTGCAATTTGCATCAGCTTTGCCACTGAATCAGGCCTCTGCAATGTTCACAGTTTCATGCTGCTCCTGTTGAACGTCAGTGCACAAAACTTAATGCTGGCCCATTAAACGTGGGCTAATCTCACTCAAGAGACTTAACACTGAGTTCACTGAAGTCAAAGGCAGACCTCATTTATTATTTTCTGGGGCTGGGATTTCCCCCTAAATCCCTTCTTGTGCTGGAGAAATGGAGCAGGAGGCCTGCTACCGTGCCCGCATGTGGTGTCCCTGCATCCCTGGCTGAAGACGCTGTGCGTGGTCTAACGTGGGAACTACTTGTCCAGCTCAGTTCCGCGCAGTTCCTCACATTTAGGGTTAGTGGACCTGCACTCACATGGTGAGAACCAGTTCTGCTACGTAAAGCTCTGAGGTAAGAAGTTTAGAAAAAGTTAAACCAACCCTTGGTTTCTCCCCTGAAGAGTTAGTGTTGTTTTCAAAGCCTTCTCGCAAAATAAGTCAAGTTTCATTTGATTTTAAAAGAAATAAGCAGAACACAAAATTAGCAGACTAACCTTTACCATACAATTTCAGTGACATTTTGAACAGCATTTCATGCTTTGGGATGAACTGTCCTGACAGAAATTGCTATTTTGTAACTGTAAATACTGCTGAAATCCAAGCTTTTGTAAATATTTTTAAATGGGAGGAACATAGGCAACATGTAATGCAAAGTTTAGGTTGATTCTGATGGAGATTGGATCTGCTAGAGTAACTCAGCTGGCTGTGATGGGTTCTATGGTAATTGGGAGTGAAGTGAATGGTTAAGAACGGATTGTTTTCATAATTTTGCGTGGTAGTATGTGGTAAGGGAGAAATCCAGCCCTGTGTAAAGGGCCTGCACGAATGCCATGAATCTCATATATCCCACTTAAACCGCTCAGAACAGGTTTTAAATGGGAAATTAATCAAAGAAATCAATACAAGGTCAAATGGTGTTTGTTTACCCCCAGAGTAGGCAGGAGTGAAAAATTCATTTGCAGTGTAAGTCTATGAAGTTGAGTGGGTTTTGCTGACTTTCAGGATGAATTTGGCTGGGAACCCAAGTGAATAATGAGCAGACGCAGGTTAAGAAAGCTTACAATTTTTTATGGTTTTTGAGCAGAAGCCTCCATTTTTTCCAACATTAGAAATGCATAGAAGGAGCATTCAGATTCAAAATTTCCTTTTATTTTTCAAAATGGGAATATTTAATCCAGCAGTGGAGCCACAAAATTCCTCATATTTAAACACATTTAAAGTGTGTATGTGTATTTTCCTCACCTCAAAAGCAAGAGGTGGAGAATTTTATTATGGAGGAGGACCCAGAGAATGAGACAAGTTTTTATTTGTTGTGAAATGCCCCATCTCAGTCTGCATACACACTGGGTAGATTCTTAGTTGACACCTAACATCTTGTTTCTGCACCTATTTAAATCAGCAGAGAAAACTTGCAATCTTTGATGGTAGGTGGGCAATTTAACTCTGAAAATAGTATACTACAGTTTAACATGCAAAAGGTGGGATCTAAAGCTGCAGGTAATCCGCAGTTGCCATTAATCTATGAGTTAGTCTATATACATCCTTACAACCTCACAAGAACATTTATAGTAAAGGTTGTTCGATCTCTATGTGTGTGCATATGTGTGTGCATGCATAAAATATACATGTAGAAGCAGCTAAGAATTTGCCAGGTGCACCTTCTATTAATAGCAGGAGAGAATATGCTCCTCCAGCAGAGCCTCTGATTGCTTTAGATAAAGGAGCTGTGAGATCCTCTCTATATAATGGGCTAAGTCATACCAAGGGTATTCATTAATAAAAGTGAAAATTTAAGTTAATATGAATTTAAGTGAATGCATAATTCAGTAAAATTGCTGTGTAGTTCTCTTACATGTTTATATGTGGATATACATACACATGTAACTAGACAGTGTCATGAATTTAATTGCAGTGGTGACTTCCTAAGAAGAAGCCACGTGATGAGGGAAAGGAGCGTGTATTTGTTGCTAACTCTGAACTTTGGTTTATGAGGTTCCTGTTATAGCCAATGAGGGTAGGTCAGTGCCACCAGAGGATAAACCAAAGTGCCTGAACAAGTTAGACTATTAACTTTTTTTCTAGCAGCTATATTAGGTGGTAAAAATATTCTCTGAATTTCAGCCGTGCTAACATTGGTCCTATTTATATCTGCATCATCTGAAAAGGTAGGATCTGTTTGCTGTAGGAGACAGACACATGGCAGTACTTTCATCTGCTAAGTTTACTAAAACCCTAACTTGACTGAACAAAGTGCTTTAATAAGTATGGTGGGTTTTGGAGTGTTTAGCTTGGAATTATTCCTTCTCTTCAGTTACCTAATGCATCTAATAAATTAACAAGTATAGGGATACCTTAATTCCAAAAAAGGAGCCACTGCTTCATGCAGTCCATTGACATCTGTAGGTGCTTTTGATGTTACTGGGAGTTTTGCTCTTGACTTGAACAGGGCCAGGATTTCTTCTGAGGAGAGTGTTCCCACAAACAAGGATGACTTGCATGAGTAAGAGCACCTGGACTGATTTGTGTGTGTCTTCAGATTTCCTCTCAGCCCTATTTGAATGCCCCCAAAAGTAAAATAAATGCCACTGATGCATTCTTGTCCTTTTCAATTTATGTAACACAAAACAATAGTTTCCACTTCTATTGTATGATTTATGTTTCCATAATGCATAACTGGTGCTTTGACACGCTGCAGAAGAGAATTTGTTGGACACGGTAATACTGATAGAAAAATGTTCTCTCTATTTAGATGTCATGACTATTTTCTTTTTCAACTGAAAATTCTAGTGTCACATACAAATATTACCTTTTCCCCTGATTATCTTGTACAAAGCTAATAGTTTTGGAATAGATACAGATTTTTAATGCAATGCTATGGTTCTGGTTTATAGAAAAATGGATCAATTACCAAGGCAGGCTTCAAAGAGGGAGACTGCCCTAAGTTATAAATGGCTCAGTCCCTTAATTCTGTCATAATCCTATTTGATATATAGTTCTCAGTGCTGCTGAATCCTTTTAGGGCTCTTTGATCAAGTGAGTACTTTCAAATGTGATGCCTCCTGTCATCTAACCCCCTAAAAATAACACAACTTGCCATTTAATTTCTGGAAACATTAATTTTCCCTGGTTTTTTGGGGTGGGTTTTTTTTTTTTTTTAGTAGAGAAAACAAAAAGCCTGACTTTCATATTAGCTAGCTTAAGGAGAGAAAGAAGGACTACAAGAAACAAGACCTTTTTTTATTTATCAAAGGCTTACTCCAATATTCCTGCTTAGGCTGATGGCCTGAGTTCTAGCAGAGACAGGAACAGACCACTGGTACTTATGCACCAGCCATTAGATGCTGATGTTCTATGCTTCACCGAGGACTTAATTAATTGAGAGTATCAGATGTGTGAGAGATGCCAGAATATCATAGAAAGCTTCTGTTTTCAGAAGGAAGAAATGATTTGGCATTTATTTGGGGACACCTTACTGGATGCCTTGAAATTCAACTCTAAGGAGCAGATCTCCGTACAGTGCCTCAGGTCTGGATCTTTTCAGCATCCTGATGAGACTTTTCCAGATCAGGTCATGGGACTCGTTAGATGTGCGTGTTTGACATAGATCCTTTTCTTCCTCCCCATTTTTAAAAGAGCACCAGGAAATTGTACAGTTACTAAGCCTACGTTAATATTTTTTACATTATGGTGATGTGGTGCCAGAACTCTTGCTTTTCTGTTGGGCACTATAACTTCTGTAACTGCTAGTCAAAATCTAGCTCTGTAAGGAGGAAAGGTATTCATGCAAATGGAAGATTTAATATTTGGCATATGAGAAGGTCTTTGTTTTCCTTCTCCTTTGCAACCACTGCCACTAAGTTACATTCAGCATTGGTATTCTTTCTTCCTGTAACTTATATGCACCCAGGTAAGCAGATCCATCAACTTAACAAAGACAACTCAAGAGAGTGAGGGATTGTAGGATCAAATTGTCCAGCCTTGTACAAAGTTTTCAGCTGTTCTAGTTGGAAATTGACAGCTCCTGGTCCTACAGTTGGCAATTTCCTGCAGGAGAAGGTTGGTCTGGGACACCGGAATCGCAGGAGGAAAATATAACTTGCACACAGGAATGGCTAGCTCAGCACATCCTTTTTTGCCCAACCAGTCACATTTGCCAAGAGATCATTTATACCCTGGAAAGGGAAAACACTGGAAGAGTGTGCCTGAGGTGAGTCTTGTAGACTTCTCACCACTGTGAAATGAACTTTGAAATGAACTTTGTACTCTTGGAAGCTATGGAGTTGTAGGCTCCGTCGGGAGCCATGGCTCACACTGTGCACACCCAGCAGTGGCAGCCTGCAGAATTTGGTTTCTTTTCTGTCTTTGCCCCTCAGCTCAAAAGCCGGTCTGCTCTTGGCTTTCTTACACATGGCGTGACCTGCCTTCCTGCAGATGTCTCCCTTTGAAAGGTAAAGAGGGTAGATTAAATCTTCAGTTTCATTGTAATACTCTTAAAAGGTAGATTAAATGTCCATATCTGTCCCTTAGAGCAATTAGATTCTCATACAGCCTTCCAAATGAAGTGAGGAGTGCACAACAGCCAACTGTTGTCATGATGGAACTAGGCTGGCTTGTAAAAAGGGCTACGCAGCAATGCAGCTGCCTGCGACAGTAGAGGACTAGATGCTTTCTTCCATATAAATAGATTATCCCAACCAATCCTGTGTTCCTGTTGCAGACCAGCTCTCCCTCAGCATTTAACAAGTAGAACAGACCATCCCAGACATAGTTCCAACCTGTTCAGATGTTATTCTCTTTCTGCCTACAGGTTATTGTATGCTCAGCTGGAAACCTGAGCATTTTGAACTCCTGAACCACCATCTGCTCAATCTATACAGTCTGTTTATCAAAGGGTTTAAGTGCACTGTAAGGTCCAAACCATTTTATGGAGCCCTGCCAGCTGAAATGAAATATTAGTTGCTGTATATTTTGAAAAACTGTCACTTTGTAGGCCATAAGAGCTTGGAGATCCCAGCTGGTAATCAAAGAGCAGTGTCACATTTTTCATGGTTAGGGGCTCCTTTGGTCTCCAGATTCTTTAGAAACCTAACTGATGAATTAGCCAATCAAATTTAGATCTGAATTAAATCCAAAATGCCATCACTGAAGACCTGTATCACCAACAATAACAACCACTGCAAAAAGTCAAGCCTTGTAAAAATAAACACACAAAGCATCTATGCAGGATATTTAAATTCACATTCAATAAATACCTCCTTAGAAAACAAAAGCTAAACACAAGTGTGTTCCTGCAAGCACTTCTTCCTAGGTAGAGATGTCCTGATCTGTCACCATTAAGATTGGGTTTTGCTGTTGATTTCTGTGCGCTAAATGCTAGGACTACTCTCATTCCCCCAGTCCACAGGGCAGATCACTGTGGATAAGAGAAAAAGCAGGCTTTAGGAGGCTTCAGTCCTTGGTCCTGTAATGCAGTTAGTGACATTTAAGTCTGATTCTGCACCTTACTCAGTGCTGTGGCTAATCCAGTTAAGGCTATCCTCTGAGATCTTGTGTGCTACTGGAATGAATTGCTGACCCTTAAACCTGACCTAGCATCAAGTGGGAAACTTACTCTTCTAGACCTTTTATTGTGCTGGATCTTGTGCTGGCAGTGTGGCAGCAGTGGGTTTTGCCAGCTCTGGACTCACAAGAGCCATGTGTAGCTTGTCTGAGGATGGGTCAGGTGTGCATGATTCGAGAGCGAGAACAAGGCAGAGGTGAACACCATGTAACTGAGGCAGTTCCTTTGGAAGGTGCTCTCTCCAGCATCTTCCTAGTTTGACAGGCCACGTGTCCTGAAGTAGGCATCTCATGGTGGGTCCTGGGAGGCGAGGATTGGAGTAAATGAGGGAAATTGTAGCGCTCTCTCCTTTTCCCATATGCTGCTTCTCGCAGTGAACTTCTGAGCTAGCCCGAAGTGTGTGATGTCTACTGCTGTGCTTAGCCCTGCTGACCGGAATGTAACTCCTGGTACTTGGCAGGACCTCTGCAATTTTGGGCCCTGAGGTTTGGAAAGAGGGGGAAGGGGAGAGCAGGATTACTCTTGAGACGAGCTCTGAACACGCAGCTGTCCTAGCTGAGACACTTGCCAGCCTTCTAAAATAAACCCACTCAAGCCACTCTTTTCTGATCAAAGAATGAAGTGGCTTAAGCTGGATAAAGCCTGTGTTGGTGACAGACTTCACTGCTAGGGCCAGCTCGTGCATTTCCTTCATTTAGCAATGGCTTTTAAGGATTTTGATTTAATTCTTTGGGTCTTAAACATAAGCAGAAAATTCTTATAGTTAATCATACATTTTTCTTTTAATTATGGAGTTTGGCAGCTTTAAAATAGAATACCATCTCTGCAGTGTTTCCTGTAAAATGTTCTATTAAAATGTATTGTTCTGTCTTGCATTCTTTTTTTCCTGCAGCTGACTTTAACACAGGGTAGCTAAAGAGACCACAACAGAGAGCAGTTTGCTTGTTACTTTTCAAGGAGAAATTGTTTGCAGTGAATGTATAACCTCCAGAGCCCCAGAACACATCTGATTTCCCCTCACCTCTGCTGTGACTTGTCCCATGACATGGGACTATCGATAATATATGTATCTTCTTACTGTAGAGCTCTGTACATTCTCCGGTAGGTAGATCTGGTTAGAAAGCACTTGAAGTTTCCTTACACATCTCTACTTCCCCAAGGGATCAATGTCTTGATGGATCACATTCAAACATATTCAACGTCTCACGGAGGGTGTGTGAAAGGACAACAGAATCACTTTCATTCTATCCATATCCATTTCCTACTGCACTCCCTGTTTTACAACTATTGGCATGCCCAGGGGGAACAGCGCTTCTTAAGGTTACAGGAGGTGGAAAATAGCCGCTATCAAGGTACAGAAACCTTTGAATTGGGATAGCAAAGGCATGACCTTTTTCTAATTCCAAGGAGAAGTTAGTGGGATTTGCTGGTGGTGGCAGTGTACTTGTGTGTACAGTGGGGTTGTGGTGGGTTGGGGAATTTTTTAGCCTTTGCAAAAAAGTTTAAGTGCTTATTTTTAAAAAAGTGATTGTAATCTTTGCATTTTCAGGGTAGGAATAATTTTTGAAGTTTCTTGACTTTTGCATTACAGGAGTGAAGGAGAACAAGATTCCAGTGTTACCGCATTTCACCCTTACTTTACAGTGGGATCTGTACATGTGCCTTATAAAAGTGCAGTGCAGTTTTATGCACTGTACACTTGCTGTTCAACTAAGTAGAGTTGTTTCATTGGTACTAAAAAGGAGATTCTGACAGACCATAGCCCAGGAGTGTCCAGCAGTTAACAGTCACTTGTAAGATGAGTTTTTCCTGTGACTCTTGCGGGGGCGGGAATTAAACCTGAATCTTCCAGATCTGAAATGAGAACCCCAGCCATTTGGTTTCAGATAAAGAAAGGAAGGAGCACATCACTTCCTTGCAACCTTGAGATGGAACACCAAGTCTCTGTGAACCTATCCCAGCAGAATCTCTTCCAAGTCAAGATGATGTATTTTGGATCTGCCAAAAGGAATGTTTGTCAGTGTTAATGCAATTAATTTGTTATATGCATTTGAGAGTGAATACCGACTAGGCAAGTGCATGCAGCATCCTACGAGGCATCCAATTACCACTGGAACTTTCTGCCACAGATTTTTCTAATAGAAAACATGATTTATGGAATTTTTTTAGAGGAAATTTCATTATGTCACAAAAATATTCATCCTCCCTTGGGGAAAGCAAATGAAGTATTTTGTTTCCACTTGGACTTCTTGAGTTTGTGGTTTTTAGAACCAAATCATGTTTTGGGTCCAATTGACATGTAATCTGTTTCTACCCTGACTGCCAGGGTGTCTTGTGGGAGTTGTAGTTTTCTAGTTCTGCATGTACAAGAGCACCAAACTTCATCACCATTAAGCCAACCTTAATCTTCCACAGTTTTTAGCTGAACTAGTGCTTGTATCACAGGAACCCCCTGACTGTCAGCTGAGTAAGGGGAATCTTTAGCTTATATCTAGTCTCCATATGCCAGAAGAGCTGTATTAAATAGGGAACAGCTGATTTTGGTCTGCAAAGACCCGCAGATTTCATAGCCTTGTAAAAGCAGGAACCAGATGTATACTTTAATGAAATTTAATGAATTCAGTATTGGGCTGCCAGCAAGGGAGGGAAGCAGAGATGATAGGAACTGAAGTGAGGTATTTATTAATTTCTTTGCAGAATTTATTGGGTCAAAACCAAGAAATATTTAAGCTGAGTTTTTCAAAGGGATGTAGGTTCCCAGCTCCCACTGATAGTCAGGAGCTGCAGGGCATACTCTCTCTTGAATTTTCTGGAAAATCTGAATGGCCTCAATGGATTTTTTTTCCCTTACTCTTTCTTTTTTGTCCTTGAGGTGCTGTGAAACGTGTGTGGTGCTCATACGTGATGGGTAAATCTTTCTTCCCTGAGGAGATAATGTATAGCATCATGTATAACACTCTTAAAGTGCCAGTCCTAGAGCATCTCAGAAGTTGCCTTAACTTTAGAAACTTGTCAGATAGGGATATTTATTTTCCTCATTTTACAAACTGGAAAACTAAGAAACAGAATAAACTATATGTAATCACACAACTGGATCAGAAAGATACTCTGGATTTCCCAATAGATTTTTTTTTCATATGTTCTGTTAGCATTGGCTCAAATTTATTTTATAGCAGTGATAGCATTGCCATTAGTGCATGACTTGGATGGTGGTAAGTTCCATACAGATTAATAAAGAAGTGGTGTTTCTGTGAAGGCTTTATAGCCTGAAAAGATCGCTGTGTACCGTATGTGAGGAGAGCTGCTTAAAAGCAGCCTGCCTCGTCTTGTCCGGAAGGTGACATTTCAACACATACGACTGCCCAACTTACACATTTTTTTTCATTTTGCAAGTGATATTTTGTAAATATTTGTCAATTCGCCAATGTTTGTGCCTCTTGCAGCCTTGAACAAAGCTTATTACTGTTAGTGAACATATCTGCCTTTCTTGGCATCTTTCCATTTAATTCTTAGGATTCCATATGTTTTTAACACACTAAAAATAAATTCTTCTTATTGCTGTTAATTCTGCTGACCCTTCTATCCTTTTACCTCTCTTACCAGTTTTCTACAATTCTTAGTTTCTTATTTTTATCTGTTGTTTTCAATTTTCTTCTTCTTTCCACCCCTATTTGTTATCTATTTTATTTATACATACTTGGCATTCATAAATAGCTGCTTTTCCTTCTCCCTCCATTTTACCTACTGGCTCCTTCTTTCCTGATTGTGTCCTTCTGAGCTAATTAGTAATGCTCTCAGTATCAGTCATAACTTTCTGTTTACATTCTTTCTACTACCGTAAGTGGGAAGGTTGGTTTAGCCAATAAAAGCAGCTAGGTCCAGGGAAAGTGAAGGGCCAGGACAGAAAGAAATCTAAAAATGTCCTTTACATTTGACTTGACTCTTAACTCTGTCCGAATGCCCTAGGATGGTGACTGACAAATTTCCACTTGTCCTTAGGATGACCGAGGTAGATATAAATAAACCACGGCATGTGACCTAGCAAGGAGTGTGAGGGCTTGAAATCCCATCCCAAATAATCAATCCCACTGCAATTTCCTAAGTAAGATTGGAGAAGGGATAAGAGTCAGCTGTACTGAGCAGCAGTGATTAGCCTCATTTACCCTGAATTGCCTAGGAATGGCGAGGTTGTATAATTGTGTAAGTGACCAGCTGAGCAAAAGCATTGGAGGGAGGGAATGGAATGAAAGTCTGGGTTTGTTTCTAGGTGATAGAAAGCAGTTGGCCGTGAACTGTGCAACTCTAGAATTTCTGTGCAAATTGCTACTAGTTCATCACCTGCTCAGTGCAGAAATCTTGTGACTAGAAGGGGCAGGTCCTTGCTCAGGAATTTCCTTTTTTTTTTGTATTTTCTGCCGTATTCTTGCAACAGCAATTGTTTTTCATTCTCAGATGCAGACCTACGTGTTTCTATGTTGAGTTCTTGCAAGCAGAATTAAAAGCACTCTTAAGTAGACCGAGACTAGAGAAGCAGAGTAACCCCAGCCTGATCTCTAGGATGCTCTGGCTCACCTTGTGGAAAAGTAACGTATGCTTTGGCTTGAGAAACAGGCTCATGTTAGGGGACTTGGCAGCAGAGTAGCAGGTGTGTTGCTCGCTGCAAATGAACCCCTGGCAGCGCTATGTGGGGATGTGTGCCTACTGCTGATCAGTACTTTGCCTGGCTCAAGCTCATTCTATCAGGCTTTGCTTTTCTGAGCACTTAAAATCAATATAAATTAATAAAAAGAAACCCAACAGCCCATAAACAACATTAGCTATGGAGCTGTTAAAATGCAAGCAGTCAAACTATATTTAATCCACTTTCTCACATTAATGCTGTGCAAGGGTGCGTATTTAAAATGCTGCTATTAGATTAGTAACAGATGTTGCTCAAAGGAAACAATAAATGATTCTTATGGAGAGTTACTTTGAAAGAGACTTCTTTGGGGCCATCTGAAGAAGTCAGCTGGGCCGTGTGTGTGCACCAACCACTCAGTGCAGAGTGACTGAACTGTGTGCACAGTCAGGCCTGACTCCTGCAACCAAGAGTCTTCCTTTGGTGAGGCACAGCTGGACCGACTACTGAGGGCAGGGCAGCTGAGCTACGCAGGTACTCAGACCAGTGCCACGCTGGCACCTGGCTGTTCGGGCCACCTTTCAAGTTGTCAAAAAATGGACTGAATTTCGTTATTGCTCTGAGATCCATTTGTTCGCAACTCAGCCCCTGTCTGGCTTCAAGGTAGCATCTTTGTAGTTCTCTGAAGTTCACCAAAGATGTCCATGCTTCTGATAAAATAACAGTGTTTAATACTAAATTACATATCCATGTCCTTTGGGAAGTGTATGCTCTTGTAGGGTTCATTTCAGTACAGTCCCCACTTCCAGTGTTGCAACTTCTTCCTTGCTTTGTGTGTCAGGCTTGTCTGATCTGACATAATTGTCCAGCTTTAATTATTTTATGAGTTCTGGCATAATTTAGCACAGTGCTGAAGCATCTCCTTTCTACTTCATTTCTGTAGAGACATGGAATGATCCCACTCTCCAGTAATAAGGCTCAGGCTGGTCACTCAAGTTCTAGGGAGCTTCTGAAAGCACAAGTCTCTCTATGCCTCGGTTGCAGCACCAGTGAGTAAAAACATGTGCTTGCTTTGTGACACACAAAAGAAGCGCTACATTTTTGATATAGATACAGAGTGGAGCATCTGCCCTGCAGCCTCAGCGTCACAGGGCTGGAGATGGTAAGGGGAAAGGGGAAGGAAGGATATGCCTGTACTTCATACACCTCTGTGGAGAGCTTCCACGAGTGCTGAACTTTGATTCAGGATACTCACAACCTTGCTACCATGTCCTACTTCAACCCTAGTGTCTCAAAGGAACCTGACACCAGCAACTTGACTGCTTAGGAACTCCCTGCGTAGAAGAGCTGTGTAGAGAACAGGGAGAAGCTGAGAACACCTATTAGGACAGCAGGTTTGAGGCTTTCTTTTGCTTGAAGCAGAGACCAGGGTCTCTCCTCAATAGCCTACGTTTCAGGAAAACATCCTTTCTTCTGCCTCAAGTAGGTAGATACATGCATATTTAGACTTCTCTTCTTTCTCTAATACATGTGTGGGGGTGGGTTATATACATATATATACACACCTATATACCATAACCTCCCATCACCCTTCCTATTGTAATGTTTTTTAAACATTTGTGATTATACAGCATCTTGTAAAGAATTAAGAAGTTCATAATTATTTATAAAGTTAATACTTATAATGAAATGGTTGCACTTTGATGTCTGTATATGTTTTCTAAGCTAGGATGACCTATATTGAAGAGGTATTATGTATAGTAGGTGATGCAGGGATTGGCTTGGGAATTACCCATGTTTAATGAACACTAAAATTAGAATTTGACTGAAATCCACATAAATGGCTCGACAGCAAGTTCGACTGCCCCTGGGGAGCTGTGGGCAGCTCAAATTTACCCACAGGCATTTTTGAAAATGTTTTTTTTGAATCAGCATAGTGTGCTTTTTGGAGCAGAGAGTGCAGCTTGCACTTTAAACTCCCTTCTTGTCACCTTGTCTCCCATTTTGGTGTTGAAAAGCCCTCCACGGAGAACACAGCATGAAGTATGTTGCAGGTATAATAAATGATACACTGATGCTTTTTTGCAGTACTTGCCATGGGAAGTCTTCTGCTTTCCCTGGTAGGTGGCCTCATTGCTTGGACTCTTGCTATTTTGAGTTTCCAAATATTTGGTCTCTTCTGTAGGTATGTGTACTTTGGATAGTGCAAAACCTGGTCTAGCTGGTTTATATCTTGCTGTCCACCACACTGCAACACTAAGAGCATGCAACCACAGTGAATCCTAGCTTCAGAGGTGAGGGCTTTTTTTGTTTTCATGTTAGAGGCTTGTTCTCTAACTCTGGGGAAAGGTAAATCAACCTGCTGTGCCTTTCTTTTACCACAGGAGAGGGGTTTAATTATCCTTTAGGAGGCCTGTTTATATCATGACTCACATATCATGATCATATATCCCAGTCACTGAAGGAAATAGGATTTCTGAAAGAATAATATGCAGTACTTCTCACTTTGCACAGGCCTGGGAAAAAAAGGCAAGTCTTACTTGCCTTGCATCAACCCAAAAGTGGAGTCAAGAAACACATTATTTCTGTTCAGGAAGGATGGGCAGATGCAGACAATCCTTTGCTCCTTTTGCTTTGTCCCCGTAGCTAACTGGTGACACCGAGCTGTGCCATGGCCATGACTTTAGGGTGGCTGGGTTGTGTATGACAGGACAACAGACCCCTTGGCTTTTGCTGCAGAGCCAGGCAGAAGTGGTAAGAGCTCATGGCCTGTTTAATTCACAGCCCAGTTGTGCAAGTGGAAAAATACTGCAATTGTAATTGTCACCCTCAGTCAGTGTGTGAGAATTCTTCATAAGATTCAAGGAGAAAATGGCTAATTTAAGAAGCCCGTGTTCTTCCAGAGAAAATCTTCAGGAAAGTGAATATTCCAAATCACAAGGGGGATACACCATTTTATTGGTAGCTTCATCTGTAGGACTTCAGTTTGTCTTAAAAGACATATGTCTCCTTTTAGGATGTATCTTTAAGGAAGCTCTAGGTAAAATGGAAAATGGTAACACTGGTTTTGAGCTGTTTTACTGGGGTTTATGACATGACATGGCTGCAAAGAAGTCAGTCCACCAGTGCCTCCTTAATGGGCATACTCCGCATTCATTTTTTTGCAGCTTTATGCTCCTAAACCTGAACTGCAGTCTAGCCTTTTAAAGCTTCAGTCTATACTTTTGCTTTTCTTTTACCTTACCTTCCGTCTTTCTTCCTTTCTTTCTGTCTTTCCCCCAGTTTTGTCTTGCCACATAGCTCTAGGAGGTTGGGTTGGCTGGAAACAGACAAGCCTTTTTATTTCTTTTGACTGCTTCTGCAAAGCTTGATGGGGAATTTACATAATCAATGAGGTAACCCTGTCACCCCAAACATGGAGTCTTTAAAGAGAATAGTTTTATGCAAATTAGATATTGATGGTGTAATGATTAATTGGCCCCAAGCCTTTGTTAATATGCAATTGTTGTAGTGTAACATGCATTTGTAATTATTTTGGTTTGCTTGTTCAAACAAGTGGTGGGCACTTAATTGCTTGCAGCAATTGAAGAGACAGGATATCAGAGAGAAAAACAAAGGGCTGGTTAACTAGTTATCTGATATAATGTTAGATTTCCTTTGTGTATATTGTGTTACAACAGTCATATTCTTAGGTGATAAAAATCAGTGCAACTCTCTTGGAGGGTATAGAACTATTCTGACCTCCAGCAGCTGAGGATGTGATTTGAAATGTTCCTGAAGTCAGATTTCAGTGTTGTATTTTGTGTTGGTCATCTGGGAGTTAGGCTGGTGAGCTGTGCTGTTTACTGCTGTTGGTTATTATTATTAAAAAGATACCACTTTGGTTCCAAAGGTTGCTATGAGTTAAAAGTATGCATTAGTGAGAAGCTGCTTGGAAGACTGTTTCAAGCAAACAAATAAGTATCTGAGCTACTTTACATTCTCCAAGGTGCTTATCTGCTCTGTGCGGCTTTCTAGCTAGTTTGATATCTGTTTTCCATTCCTTTTGCCTCTAGATCTGCATTTAGCAGACAGGGAAAAAAGCCTGTGTATTTGGAGGTGAAGAATCCTACATCTCCATAAATGTACTTAAGCTATTGACTGTGTCAGTTTTCCGTAGCATATGAAGTTACTACATTTTTCCTTAGAGAGTACTTTAAAGTTGTGAAGTTTGTCTCCTAGGACAAAGATAATTTGGAGGGGATAGCAGAGGGATCCACCTAGGAACAGTGGACAAAAGAAAGCAGCTGAGTATTATTAAGATCTTCTAAAAGTGAATTCTGTTATTTATAAATATGAACTCTGTATATAATTATGTAATTATAGTATATAATTATTATACCTACATAGCAATAGGGCATGAGGATAGAAGCTAAAATATGGAATAGAGAAAAGAATGGGAGTAGAGATCCTTTTTGGCAGACAGATAGCAAGATGTTATTTGACTCAGCATCAGAAAACAGAATTACTTAGAAAAGATACATTTTTTTGTCCTTTATTCCAGCACATGAGACACTGGAAATGGGAGGAGTGTGTATGTACCGTGGGTAGGACTTAGCAATGATACGCCATTAGGAGGCTTAGGGTGCAATCTTTTGGGTTCCTCATTCCTGCTTTGGTCTATTGTTTCTCTGAAACTCTGTCCCAGATTCCTATGATATATAGCTTATTCTTGGTTGCTCAAGTGGTACAAAATCCAAGGAGAACCTGCAGCCCATTTACATCTCATTTAGTAGGGCATATTATGATATGTATGCATTGTCCTGAAGTTGGTGCTGGAGTGTAAAATAAAATCTGGTTTAAGGTAAGTTTTTTGCATGGTCAAAATGAATATACAGTTTTCCTCAAATGATTGTTATAAAATTGCTGATGAGCTCTAGATTTTTTAAATTAATGGTATTATTGCTAGGAGAAGGAAAGATAGAACTTTACTTCAATCGCTTATGAATTCTTTTACAGTACTTTTGTTTAAACCTACTTATGATAGTGGGGATTAATTATACAGATCCACTCTGTTTTGGTTAATGTTCTTTGACCTAATGGTCAAGTATAAAACGTGTCCTGTCTTCTTTTGTATAATATCTGCTCTGTTTCCCAAATATGAAAATACCATTTAATCTCATAAGGAATTCATAGGGTTTTTTTTTAATGTAGACCTAATAGGCAAGACAACAAATGAACGCTCATATCATCTATATAAAGAGTTCAAGCAGATGTCTTTGATCTTTTCATTCACTGAGAGACGTTGCTGGCAAATGGTTTTAATTTGAAATTGAACATGCTAAAAACTGCTCAGAACTGATGAAGCGCAATCATTAACCTGTGCAGCAATATCTTCTTTACCACCCATTTGAACCTCAGAGAAGTAGGCAGTTTTTCTTATGTTTAGATAGCATCAGCCACAAATGCTACACCAAAACTTTTAATTCCTCTCAACAGAGGAGAAACTAAATATGTAAGGAAGAAATGATGCCTTGAGTTGCTAGGAAGGTTGAGTCAAAGGCAAAGTAAAAGAAGGCCAGGCTAGTTTTTGACCTGCAGATCCTGAGCTGGTCATATTTTCACTGTAAGAGGAAGTAATACCAAGTGGCCAAAAATAATCATAGATTTTAAGAGGAAACTTCACAAGCTTCTCTTGAATTCATCACTGATCATCATGAACATCACGGGCTGTCAGCTGGTTTCTCAGCCAGTGGGCAGCTTGTTTAGTAAATCCTTTGTAATCTTTTTCTATACAGCCAGTGATAAGAAACAAAGAAACCTCCCCTTATCTAGTAGCTAATAATAATATCTAGCAATTGAGAGGCAGCTCAGTTAACAACCAGAGGAAGTGTGCAACACTGGCTGGCTTTACAGAAGTCAGTATCTGTTTAGAAAGAATTAAAAGCAGCCCCAAAGCTAGCAAGAATCCCAGCATCTCCTAGCTCAGACATGGTATTAGGAAGTAAAGAAACAATAAGATGAATCATTTTACAAATGTCAGAAAAAAACCTAATCTGATGCAAGTTGGGTCAGGGGGCAAGGATGTCCAGGAAGAAATAAAGTCACAAATTGGCACACAAGTGATTGCATTCACCAGTTTAAATGAGATCTGGTAATAAAAAAATGTACATCTTAATAACTTAAAAAACAAATGATGCCTCTTCAGCAAAAAGAAAATTCTATCTTTATGTGCAAATGTGAAAGCAGGAGATCTAGCAGCAGAATAGCTAATTACAGACATCCACAGCAGCAATTGTCTCAGGAAATGACTAAATATTGAGTGAAGTGAACAAATGCTGAGGGAGGTTTCCATGCCAAAACCAGACGTTTAGGTAGCATTTCATTGCATTATGTCTCTCCTGTGCCGCTCAGTGCAAAGAGGCTGTAGCTGCGTCATTCCTAGCCTCCAAGCAAGGAATCTTCTCATCTCAGGAGACATCCCTGTGTGTAAAATTGCACTGGGGAGCAGACAGAGCTGTTGCTTATGGCTCCAGTTGTTTCTGTGGCTAAGGCCTATTAAGAACACCAAGATTTAATGCAGCATTTTTAGACAAAATGCAATGCATATCCATAAATTGTCTCCTAGAAAGGATATAATGAACATGTCTATCTCAGGCCATAATCTGTAAGGAATCCACAGTCCTATCTTAGAGATACTACTGTACATCCAAAAAAATGTTATTGAAGTGAATGAAGTCTCTCAGTTTACACTGGTGCAGAAAACCTAATCCACAGTCTTTATTTTCCTAACATTGCACATATATTTATAGTATAATATATACTTTTAAACTGTATGTTATTTATCCCTAAGAATGTTTGTAGGATAAATAAAAAATTTGCATGATAAAGCAAACGAGCAATTCAGAGATGTCCTGGTCTTGTGGGTAAATTTGAATTTAAGCAGGTATTGTTATGCATTTTACAGAAATGTACATTGAAAGAAGAACTTTCTTTAAGTATTATACCAATATGCCAGAACAGTTATAAAAATATAAGCTTCATAAACTGCTTAACTTGTGTTTTCATAATACTCTTGTAGTTTAAAGAAGCTGAAATGTTTTATTATTATTATTTTATAAAATCATGTTTTCTTCAACTTCTCCACCAAACTTCAAGCAGATGCTTATGAGCAAGTTACAGAATAAACCCCAAAAGAAATGTTTCTCAGTGGAAACATGGACACAGTATTTACTATGGCAATAAGGTACACTCAACTCCAATGCCACATTTGTAATCAAAATGACAGCACCTCACCTACCTGGAACATCAGACATGAGGATGCTAACTCTATCATCAATCTTTGGTTATATTTCATCAGAAGAAGGCTATTGTCTGTGCTTAAAATAGTTTAGGGAACTACAATAATTATTAAAACAAACCCTCATATATTGCTTTCTGCTAAAAGGGTAGTGACAGGTTTTCATGTAAAATCAATCTCAAGATTAAACAAAAAATCATTATAATAAAAGAAGAAAGATAATTTAAATAACTGATTATGTGAAAGTGGTACAGAAAAAATTACCCTTTTTGTTCACACTCTGAAGTAGCTCTATAGGAAATATGTGCAGTGTGTGGCCAAATTGTTTAAAATGCCAGACTGTCATCTCCCTGAGGCAGGCTGGTTGTGTCTTTGTTTTTGTCACTGTAGCTATTAAAAAACTTAGATAGCCTGCAGAGCTAATGAAGATGAGAGTATTGTGAAGTTCATTGTGGCAAAGACCCACAATAGTACTGAAAGGGACAAAACTCAAATTGGGAAGTAAATTCCAACTGCAATTTGTTTTTTCCTATATTTTCAAAATCATAAACCTAAAGTTGCATAGTTGCTTTTGTCACATCCTGCTGACCAGTAAATTCTGCAGCATGGAGTCAGGAATGCTGTGATTGCTGAGCACTTTGTGGCTGCCTTAAGGAGCAAGATCCTGTTGGTCTGTGTGGAGTATTGCAAAGCAGTGGTAGCAGGCATGACCTCAGAAATGCTGGGACCCATGTGTGCTGCTTGGGGCAGCAGACAGTGTTTGGAGCCCTTTTAGTTAGCTCATTATCATTTTCCTGGCAGGTAGAAATCCAAAATGACTAATTTCATCCACGTTCCATGGAGAAATGGGAGGAACAGCAGTTTAGGCAATTGACATAGCAGTATCAGCATATGTAGAGTGTATTATTGTAGCTTTTTCCATCAGAGACATTCTCCTTCGGGCTGCCTTTCAGAAATGTACCAGTGTGAAAAATGTGTGTTCTGTACTAAGATTTGCTGTATCGCCATGCATTCTCATACAACAGAGAAACCTGTGACCCTGTTAGAAAGTTACCTACTGGGCCAAATCCAAAGGTGACATCTATGGTATTGCAAATTATATGTTGGTAGGACTGTCTAAGGGACTCTAAATTGTTGGAAGTTAAAGCAGCTACAGAGACCTATTTTGACATAAACTTCTACCCTCTTATTAGCTGCTTTTTGCACTTCCTCTCTACCAGTTTCCCACGGCATAATGCAGGGAGGTTGAGAATCCTTCTGGCTTAAGCTGTCTCTGAACCTGGTAATTTACCTGGCCATACACCTCACCTTTGGTGGCATCCCTAGCAACTGGTGTCAGTCCATGTCCTTCACCACTCCCAAAAGGGTTGAGGGGTATTTTCTTTGGCAGGAAGCTCTCAGGGCAGGAGTACGCGCTTGTTAAACTGCAATGCAGACTCTGCTGGTAATACAGAAGGTGGACACATCATTGTAGAGTCTGTCTGTAATAATTTGCTCTTGCTGGGGAGAAAAAAATGTAACTGCATCCATTAGGGTGAACACAGAGTAGGAGGCAAAGCATTTAGTTTCTGATGGATGACTGTGTAGATGTGAGAAATGTTAGAATGGTTGCAGCAATAATGATTCTATGTTGTCCAAGAGGTTGCATTAATTTAATTAGATTTGGACTGGAGTTTGAGATGACCTGCCTCTACACAATGTCTTAAACAGCCAACATGCACTGGAGGTGTACAAGAGAGGGGAGGTGGGGGGGGTCTGTCTTTTTTTACTTCATAGACAATAAATTCTAGATCAAAGCAAGAACAAGCAATGATATGTGTAATTTTTTAGCAGAAACTCTATAAATATTCAGTGCTGCTGTTTGGCAACATTAAGAAATCACTGAAAAATGCAGTCATTGCTAAATGTGTTCATTTGAGAGGTTTGCTGTTACAAATGTGAATCTTCAAAGGCCGTGAAAGTTAACAATAGCTGTTCAGTATTAGACAGAGAGTTAATTATAACATCTATCACACAAGCAAGGTAACTATAACAAATCCGTCTACCTCTTTAGTTTTTGGCTTGTTGAGTGAATACTGTCAGAAGGAATTTGCCTCAATGCATGTGCTTGGTGATGTTATCAAAGTGTCTGTCAGGGAGAGCACTTTAATACTGTTCAGAGGCCTGAGCGAGCGCATTGGGATTGGCAGAGACAGTGACAGAGGTGGCTACGGTAGGTCCTGACAGTTTGAATACAGAATTATATAGTGCAGTGACAAAGTGTTCAGTTTATTTAGACTGGGGAACACGATGTGCAGGAGACAAAGGAGAAGCAAAGAAAAGGTTAAGTTACCGAAATTTTAATTGAGCTCCGAGTGACTGTTTTTGAATAATTGGTTGTGTCAAAATGTAATGATTACCGGCTTGGGAAGCTGCAGCCTTTCACCCTTAGGTCACTGGCTCAAATCCGGACTGTGCTGGTTGTAATGACTGATGTTCAATACTGGCTAATGTGAAATGAATTGCTGATCTCTGCCCAGCTTCTACTGGATAAGCATCTGCATCACCAACAGTGAGAGCGGGAGTCTCGGCAAAGGCAGCATTGAGAAGTAATCTCCTCCTTTTTATGTAAGTTGCCTGCTGACAATTGGTTGTCTGGTATGTGAGACCTTGCACTATTGCTACAGTAGCTTTATTAATGCGGTGGAAGGATGAGAACTTTGCTTTTCAATGTTTCCTGCCTGGTGACTTTTGTGTGCATTCCATGAAACCTTAGCAATCCTTCACTAACTATAAGGAGCTCTTCACAGCACTAAAAGGACTACTGGCAACCAGGGCATCAGTATTAATCACTGATGATTGTTCTCTAGGGTCTGGGTACAGTCATTTCACTCCATATTCAAGAATATTTTTGAGTCTTCATCTTCCAGAGACAGGGAAATAAAAATAATAGCCATGGCACAGACAACATTAACCCACACTATCACTCCCCTAGCTGTGTCATGAGCCATTTTTTCTGCCGCTGGTGCTAGTGTGAGATCTGTCACTGGAAGTCTCCCGGAACACACTGAATATTTTTGAATACACCTGTGTCTGTATAGGCCTGGCCCAGAGCCACTGCTCCCAAAAACATGCCATTCTGCAGGCAATGGGAGCTTGGAACAAGGATTTTCTATGATGCCTCACTAGATCAAAGCAATCCAGCAGTCACTGGGTTTTACCATCGAAGTGTGTATTATTTGGAATAAGAAGCAGATGAAAAGTTTATTTGTGCATCCCAGAATAAATTGTAGAAATGTACCTCTAGGCTGACAGAGTATTTTCTATGAATACAAGTTGGCCTTTTAATGGTGCTAAAATGCCTAGATTTTATTGGCACCTTTGAAAAATTCCAAATCTTCCAGACAGGCAACCCAGATGAGAAAGACTCATAAACTTTGGAGTTGATGTCAGTTGTTTCCAGATAAAACAGCTCAGCTTTAGCAGCTTAAAGCCATTCCTGGCTTGTATATCTGGGGAGAAGTACCCTTCCTGCTGCAGTTCTGTCACTGAATTCAAAAAGTGACAGAGGTTTCTCCACTGATTCAGCAGGCCTGGAGAGGACTTTGAATCAGTATCAGTTTCTTGAGTTCACAAAATCTTTTTTCTTATTACCTGAGTTATTTGGTGGTGAGTCACTTTATACTCTTCAGTGAGAATCAAGGAGGGGTAAGAACGCACGTTCTCCGATTTCCTATTCCACTGTGTTACCCAAACAGCTGGATCTTCATGCAGACTCTCATGGGAATGGCGAAGGTTATGAACCAAGCTGTTCGACTGGTTTGTGGGCCCTCTCCAGGCACATTCCAGCTGAGAGTGCTGGCATTTGAATGAGAGAAGGTCTTGACATCTTAATTCTGGACTAGCAGGTATCACTCCCCATGCAAATATAATTTCTTAGAGCATGAGCAAGTAACATATGTCCAGCCCCCGCACTGCAGAAGCCCCAGGGAATGGGCAACTGAAGTCCAAAAGCCAAACATATTTCCTGATTAATTGGGCCCTTGAGGCTTTTGGGTGAC
Organism: Pandion haliaetus; assembly: GCA_013401275.1. Taxonomy (NCBI): domain Eukaryota; kingdom Metazoa; phylum Chordata; class Aves; order Accipitriformes; family Pandionidae; genus Pandion; species Pandion haliaetus. Next base: position 11,013 of record VYZV01023519.1, on the reverse strand, counting down.
ATTAAAGAATCTGCCAGTCATTTTTCCCCCTTCTCACCTCTTCTTTTAGATAGTAAGTAATAAAATAACATAAAATCTGCTTTCAAGACCTCATTACAATGAGGCACTTATTCCAGATGCTTTGTAGCTTCTGTGAGACATCATCCTGTAAGGGGCAGGGTGCATATCTTGAATGCCTACTTCAACTACAGGGAGAATGCAAGCTCAGCTGCTTTTCTTGAAGTGAGGCGTACTGGCTTGCACAGTGCCCACCATGTTCTGAATCTGATGGAATGAGGAAATAATTTTTGGGATAAAAGGTTAGAAGTAGAAAGGGAGCCATTTTTTAAAGACAGAAAATAGCTGCAGATTTAAGAGGTCAGTGGAGTGTTAAAAAGTGTGATTCTAACTCTGTGTGGCTCACTTCAGGGGGAGCAACCTTGAGATATAAGTGCCTTGACACTCAGAGATCAGGGAGAGCACTAGAGCAGACATTTTACTTCCTCTGGATCTAGAGTGCACAGCATGAATGCAAGGCGCAGTGCCGAGTGTCTTCCACCAAGAATGCAAACAACATTGTGTTTTTGTCTTTTTCTCACATAATAGATCATTTTCCCTGTGTGCTCTGGCCCAGGAGTGTTGAATGCTTCAGCAACAATTCAATGTTTTTAAAGAGTTTTATATTATTATTTGTTTTTGACTAGTAAGGGTGGCGTGACTGATTCCGAGCATCATGTGTGATGAATCTTGCCACCTCCAGTGTAACTTCCACAGAGAAATCACCCGTGTGGGTTCAGCTGACCATTAGGATTCAGCCCCTGACTGCTTGGCCTTTCCCCACCCATGATGAGAAAGAAAATCCTGGCAAGGTACCAGTAAGGACCATGCTTTTTTCTGTTGCCTTTGCCATGGGATGCAGCATGTTTTTACATGATGTGTGTAAGGCCGAGTTCCCCGATGAGGGATAACGCTGGCATGCACCAACGAAGTGACAACCTCTTGGTATCCTTGTAAAATTCCACCCAGTTAAAGGAAACAGGAGAGGAGATATATGGCTATTAAAGTAAAACATAACTGCCTGTCAGAGAAAAGTAGTGACAACATGCACCAAAAGCTCCACCATCTAATGCCTGTCAGCAGGAGCGGGTAGTTTTTAACATCGTTCATATTCCTCAATGAACGTGCTTGAATTGGCAGAGACAAGGATGGAGTTGACACGGGCAGGTTCTGTCAGCTCAAATCCAGAGGTGAACTGTGTGCATCTGAAATCCGGTCCTGACAGCTGCATCCAGGCGCAGGCATGTTTAGGAAGCGGGGAGCCGCAGGAGGGCAGGGGAGGTACCAGCCTGAGCTTCGCCTTCTCCCAAAGAGACAATGTCCGCTTTGACTAGAAAAAGAAAGGGGGCAGGGAGAGAGAAGGAACAACAAAAAACAATGCCTATTATGTTTCATGTCAGTGTTGCTGTCATTAGGTAGTCGGAAAGATTTCAAACAGATAAACTCCCCTTTGGGATGGCAGACCGCCTTGGCAGCCAATTTTAGGCCTTGATTTGATTGATAAACTCTTTGTGACAAGGAAGGATAAAAGAGGCCCCTAGTTTGGTACATATAAATAGGAAATTAGCTGGCAAAGTTGTCAAAGATAATTAACTCTCTGATTCTGTGTGTCTATTCAGGTTGACATACTGAAATTATTTAGAAATGCACATGTCAACGCTCTGACAGAATTTGGTGCTGATCAGATAAACAGTTTTTGAGATGCCTGATTGTAAAATGATGTAAGAGCTTAGCTGGTGGTTTTATCATTATGCATTCTCTTAGCAGCAGCAGGTATCAAACGGCAACACCATCCTTTAATGTGCTAGATTCAGAGATTGGGAGACAAAGTTAAGCGCGCTACTTCACAGCACTTAGCTCCCTTGTTTTGTTCCTTGCCCTTAGGTTAAAAAAAAATACTAATAATGTGCTAAATTCCTGGGTGTTCATCTGCTCCTCATCCTTTCCCCAGGCACAATTGGAAGTAAAAAAGATAAGGGTCTATGAGATAAGAGGTCTGAAAGCCATGGCATTTTGTTACTTTTGCAGAAGAGATAAACTACTCACTGCTATAATCCCAAACTCAAAGATTGGCAAGGTTAGGAAAGTGCAACAGAAAAAAAAAAAAATCAGTGACTCTGAACAATGTCTTTATAGTGGCTCCTAGTAAAGCAATGATAGAGAACAACAAATATATTTAGCATTGCAAACTCAGTGTCTTACCCACTGTCCCTTGTTTACATCTTGTCTGGAGTGGTCGGTGTAGGACTACAGTTGCAATAGTGTCTGGAGTGTACCTTCTGAATGGGATTTGATTTCCAAGTCCCGTCAATGTCCTTGGAAAAGTTAAACTCGATGTGTGTGTATGTGTTGTACAGCAGATGTGAAGGCACTGTAGTCTTTTAGAGTAACTTGACTTTGATTCCTTCTTGGAGATTTCCTCCATCTGAAAGTGTTTTTCAGCCTCCAAAACCAGCTGCTCCTTGGCAGTGTGAAGGTATTGGCATTGCAACATCTGTCTTGAACATGGTATTGATGGAACAGAACTGGCCTTAGCTTTCCTGAAAGCACTAGGAGCTTTGTGTATGTTGTAGGCTGCAATGACTGGTGCCAGAAAGCACCGTTACCCCAATTCTGTGAGTGAATGCTATGGCAGCATCTAGTCAAGTCACCATGCTATTCTCAGCAGATTGGGATTTTTAAGCCTCCAGAGTCCAAACTCAGTCTGGACACTGGCTGTCAAGTTTTGCAGCTTTCTGTCACATCTTGAAAGCTGGCAAACAGTCCAGGTTTTTACCCTGGGATCTAACCCCTAGATGGACAGCTTTGCTCGAATGCTCGACTTTCAAGAGTTTTGTCCAAGATGTGACTGCTTGATTTAGAGGGGGAATGAGGAAGGAAATGGAAAGAAAATGAATAAAGGGTTGGTATGACACACTGTTGCATTTACCTAGTGGATAAAGGAGGCAATACTACAAACCACTAGAAAAATAACAGGCATCTTACATGCAGAATCTTTGCCTTGTTTTGTCTGTAGTGCAAATAGCTGCCCCTGTAACCTGCTGGAGCTACTGCTGCTCTCTGAAGTACTGACCACTGTCTGCCTCCTGCCCTTTTTGTGCCTTTCTAACCATGGCTTTCCAGGCAGTGTGAGTATGTGAAATGTCTGCCATGCAGAGAGGAAGAGCTGAAACATTCAAATCAGGACTCTTTTGCCTCTCTGTCAAACCTGCCCTAACATACACAAGCCCTGGCTTTGATCATGCTGTTGATGAGGAACTCCAGGATCTTCCAAAGACCTACCCCCAAAACATACTGCATACATAACCTCCCACGGGATTCACAAAAGGTAGGCACAGGTTCTCTGCAACTCAATACTGATGAATACACTACTGTCCTTGGTGTCAAAATGATAATGGCACATGCATTATTCTTCCTGAGATCCCTACAGTTCCTTTTTATCATATTTTGCACTAATTTGTACAATGAATGTCTTGCCTCCCATCACTTACACACCAAGAAGCTTTTTGTCTGTTTATAAATAGGGTCTCACTTGACATAACACAATTCATGATATTATTTCCTAATCCATAAGCATTTCTGTAGTGCTCATTCCTGCATTTACATTCTGCAACTATCTTGTATGACTAGGCACCCCAGGGGCCAGGAATTGGGCTTTAGCAGTAAGATCTTATTGTTCCCTTTTTTACTATTCATCTCAAGAAGAGAGTTCAAGAATGATGAAGGTCTTTGGTGGTTAATAACAGAGTGGATACAGGTACCTATTTGAAGTGCAGGGACGGGCAAGTGCTTTATAAAAAGATATCCTAAACAGTGATGTCTTTGCTTTATTATGTTCATCATGTCTAATTCATACCTCCCAGCACATGGCAGTGCGCGTCTGTTCATAAAGAAACTGATATTCTCATGTATAATGCAGCATTATCTAACCTTCCATATAGATAACTGTTTTGGGATGAGTTATCTTAGAGCTGCATGCCCCTGTGTTGCGTGGTATCTACCTTCCAATAGGTTTGTAACTTATCACTATTGAAACCAAAGGAATAAAGTGGAAGGAAATGCACTTTTCTCTTGTGGTTCTTTTTAGAGCTTGGTTGAAATGTAGCATCTTACAGAGACTCTGTTTATACACAATTTGATGATGAAGGCTCTGCTGCAGGCAACCTGGAAACACGAAATAGGGCTTTAATCATTACACTTCCACTTTTCTCCATTGGGAGCTGTAGGTGTGCAGTGCCTTGGAATAGCAACCTGCTTTTATTTTGATGCCCAATATGGATTTATGTGCCTGGGCTTAGATATACAGATTTGAAAACAATATCCGTGTATACCAGAGCTACCCAAAGCCAGAGGTCTCACAGAAGGACCTGGGGCTCCTGGTGGATGACAAGCTGCACATGAGTCAGCTCTGTGCCTTTGAGGCAAAGAAGGCCAACAGTATCCTGGGCTGCATTAGGAGGAGGGTTGCCCTCAGGTTGAGAGAAGTAATTCTTACCCTCTGCTCAGCACTGGTGAGACACATCCAGGGTGTGTGTCCAGACCTGGGCTCCCCGTACAAGAAAGACTTGGACGTACTGGAGAGAGTCCAGTGAAGACTACAGAGTTGATTAAGGGACAGGAGAATCTGGTGTATGGGGAGAGGCAAAGAGAGGTGAGGCTGTTCGGCCTGGAGAAGAGAAGGCTTAAGGGATATCTTGCCAGTTTATATCAATATCTGATGGTGGAGAGTAAAGGAGACAGAGCCTGACTCTTATCAGTGCTGCACAAGTTGAAATACAGCAAATTCTGTTTAAATACATGAATTTTTTTTCAATATGAGGGTGGTCAAACACTGTAGCAGGTTACCCACAGTGTGCGTGGAGTTGGAGTTACTCAGAATGCCACTGGACATGCTCCAGAGCAACCTGCTATAACCAACTCTGCTTGAACAGAGGGGTTGGACTAGATTATCTCCAAAGGTCCCTTCCAGCCCCTACGATTCTATAATCCTGTGAGTATTTCCCATACAACTGGAAATACAACTCATAGTATGGAATTGTCTTTTCCACAAAAGACAAGCATTCCTCTAAGGAGAAGTGCATAGGTTATTATGTCCTGGAGCAGAAGTAACTTCCTCATAACTTGTTGGCAGATGCTTGACACATCTGTTTGCTTTAGAATTCCACTGAAAAGACATTTCTGTTCCTGCATCACATGTGTCAAATTCAGCTTCTGGGGAAATGTACAGATGTTCACACACAGAGACGAAAAAAACATGCCACAGGAGTATGTCATAGTCATTGATACATCATACAATGTATTAATGAGGAAAATATGTTTCCTTTAATTAAAATGATTGCCTAGGCTTAAGATACATTGTGATTTCAACAGGCTTTTATATGTATGTGGTTAAGTAAATGTGTTGGATGTGTGTGTGCACAGTGATGCTCACTCTTCCCATATAGCTGTAAGAATGAGCCCAGTGTTGATGGTGAGGTTGTTGCAGGGATTTTTTTAGGAAACTACATGCCAATACTTCTGTTGCCTTTCATCTGCTACTTCTTTGCATGGTTTTGCTCAGGAAAGTAGTTAGAGTACTTACAGAACAGTCTGAGGCTTCTTAGGAGTTAAAAGTGGCAAATATCTGAAAAACAGGGTAAGTGCTATGTGTGCGGTGAGGGCTCGGAAGCGGTGGGGTATTCAGGGAAATAAACAGGGTGAGATAGAAGTCTCTTGCTCATCTTCAATTCATCGTTCCTGTGGAGCTTAAAAAACAGTAGCTATTCTGTTTGATTTCCATATGTTGGCCATATGATCGTACCGTCTGTGCATATCCTTTTTCCATTTCCCCATACTTGATTTCCAGGCAGAATTCCATATATTTCAAAGGTGCAGTAAATCTTACTGTTAGTGGGTTTGGGAGCTTTAGTCTTCTTTAATAGGATATGTAATCTTTTTTTTTAACCCAGTTCCAGACCTGACAACCTTCCTACCTGTTTTTCTCCTCTCCTGTAATGACAAGTTTTCTTTTTCCTTCAAATAGGACAAAATGTGTGGTCTTGAATGATGTGAACAGGCAATCTCTGATCGTTCTGCTTCTGCAGTCACATTGTCATTTGGGGGTTTTGTAATCTCCTGCTCTGCATATGGGGCCAAAAGAGTTCAAGATGTGAATAATTCAGTCTTCTTCCAGTATTATTGAGATGCTTGCTACCTAGAAGACTCAGGGTACCCTTATGGTATCTGACTTTAACCTTATCTGTGCCAGAAGCCTTATACAATTCTAGGGAAGCTGGTGTCCAGTTCTGGGCTCCAAGGTCAGGATCCAAGCCTGAAACTGCTCTTTGACATGACTTGCAGCCATCAGCAAGAGCACATCTCACTATCTGAGATATTATAGCTAAATCCTGGTCCCCCCAAAAGACAAATACTGAGGTAATTCAGGTATCACACTCTGGTAACTGTTGGTGTATGCATTTCCCTAAAAATTCTGACTCGCATTACACAGAGGGAACAAAAATCTCAGAGTTCAGGGCCCACATCTGCTCCACAGCTGCAACAAACATCGAAATTATCATCAGCTTTTGTGATGCAGGGTAAACTGTGACAGATCTTGTCTTCCTAGCTAATTAATGAAAGGTCTTGGGAATATCTCAGCTTGAGAAAAGGAATGCAGGAATGGAAAAAGGGAATGACTATGGAAATTTTTTTACAGGAGAAGGAAAAAATGAGCCTTAGTAGCAAAGAAAGAATAGAAAATAGATTTTCCAAACTTCTTTTAGAAAACAGAATTACAAAATCAATGGATAAAAGGCTATTTGCTGGATCTACTGATGATTTGGATTTTAGTAATGCATTTGATGTGGTTTTTCATGACATTCCTGCTTGCAAAACAAGTTTACACTTTGGTTTCAGTATAAACATTGTGTCATAAAGACTGCACATTGGCTGAAGGATAATTATTAACAGCAATGTATTGTGTTTTGGGTAGGTGTTTAGCAGAGGTTGGCACCAAGATGGGATTTATGTTGATTCTTAGCTACTGGTAATGATCTGAAAGGAGGCTGTGCTAATAGAATCTTTAGATGGCAGTTGCTTGGGAGATTGCGTGGACAGTGAAACTGCCCAGGTATGTCCAAATAGACCTACAGAGGATGGGCATATGAACAGAAAACAGCAGAATGCCATGCAATATGGAAAACAAGAAGCTAATACATGAGGAAAACCTCATTCTGAGGGAGAAACCTAGAAGAACATTTTACTGACCTGAGGCGATAGATAACAGAAAATGAAATATAAATTTGTGGTGCAATGGCATGGCAACAAGAAAGTCCCAAATGGTTTGGGGAATAGAGGCAGGAATTTTTGACTAGAATTATAACCCGTCTCAGGACATTATGCTCTGTTTCGGGCACCTCAAAACTAGACTGGGTGGAAATTCAGAGAAAATCAGCAAGTTTACGTGTACATGTGTGGATGTATTTATGTCCACCCAAGTGACAGCGGCTTAGTCTCTCTGAGAACTGCTGAAACTGAGGGCAAGGATATGAATGGGTAGTGACTGTGTGAGAAATGTGAAACGCATAAACACCATGGTGTTAGAAAAAAACGATACAGGGTTTTATTAAGGGATTGCTAAGAATAATACAACTGAAACTATCAACTGAAAAATGAAGCAGGATATTAATGAAAACATCCTGAATGAATGAGATCATTAGGCTGGAACATTCTCCCTTGGGTCTTTTAAATTCAGTTTGGGGAACACAGCGCAGCACTGTGGGGATGCAGTTCTGCCTTTGTACTGGAGGGTGGGTGAGTTGAACTGGTTTTTAGATTGTATGAGCTTCTCAAGTCTGCAAGATTCCGTGCTTCCTGGGTTTTCACTATTTGAAGTTTTCCACAGAGCAAACCCCATATCAACCGCAAGTGAAAAGTCCAAATTGTCTTCGCCATTTGGCCTGAACAGGCTACCTGAGGCCTCACTGAGCTATACACTTATCAACACCCCAGCATCTATACTTTCAAAGGTCTGTGCAATGGATGAATAGTACAAAATATGCAGGACAGCATGGCCCCTCTGCACATGGGTATGCACACTAAGAGGCCTACACGATCACTGTGTGTAGAAGCATAGGTCTGTGCACACAAGGCTGAGGGGGTGTGGACAGACAGATTAATGTGAATTTGTGCGGTTCGTTGGTTGTGCAGAGCTTGAACAATCAAATCGCTTCAGTTCACTCTGCTAACTGGATTGCTTATGACAAAATCACAGCTTTTTCTCCAACCCTTTTTAATCTCCATTTTGAAAAAAATTGGAAATGACATGGTAAAGTAAGACCAATTAACATTAACAATTGCAGTTTATTTGCTTCCACTGTTTTACAGCATGCAGTCTGGTAGAGCAACATGCATTGCTGTTTTGGAGACATCAAAATAAATAAGTAAATAAATACATAACCCTGTGGGCTTACAGATTGAGTCAAAGAGCAGGAGATTATTCCTGGCACTGCACTCAGAAAAAATTGTTGCCTTTGAAAACACCAGACATTGACAGTTTTGCATCAGGACGAAATTAGGATGAGGTGGAATCTCTCCATTCACATTGTGCCAATTCAGCAGATGTTTCAGACAATTTTGGAAGGTAAAAAGAAATGAATAGAGACTAGAAACCAAAACCAACCCCAGATCCCTTGAGACAAGGGTTACTGTTTCTCCCCCTATCAGCTCTCCTTTGTATGTAGTGAGATAGGGTTATCTAAGCATTTACATTTGTATTTTAGTGCTATGTAGCACTTTTATATAGAAAAGATGCCAAAGCTTTTAACAAAGAGGGTATGTGTCATTATCTCAATTTTACAGGTAAGGAAACAGAAGCACACAAAGGTGCTAAGACTTGCTGGCAAAGCACACAGTAAACCACAGCAGAGCCAAGCACCTGACAGATGATCCTGTGTGTTTGCCTTTGGGCCGTGTCATCTGTCATCTTAATGGTACAAACATTTTGGATTTAGTCACACTGGAAAAGCAGAGGACTTAGAAAAAAAAAAAAAACCAACGCTCCAGAAATTTGCCAATTACAATCAAAACATCTGATTTAAAAACTTCTAAGAAATAAATATTGTTTTATTGTTCTCTGCGAGGGAAATGCTCTCAATTAGAGCTTTATAAATGTTAAGCTTTGCCCACCCTCATTCCACAAATTAAAACCAGCTACACTTGGGAGAAGCTACTAAGAAGAGTTAGTCAGTAAAAATGCCAGTGATTATTCTAACATCTCATATTCTTTTACCAAAACAAAATAACATAAGCTTGGAGACTGACTGACTTCTATCATAAACATTAACATGCTGTGCTTGGACCTCTTGAGATCTGTCGAAAACCAAAATGTTTTGTCTCTATGTAGGTTTTTGCTAATGGATTTTCCATGCATCCCTTGTTTCAGTTTCTCCTACAATGTGTGGGATTCAGAAACTCATTGCTGCTCTGGGCAGTATCAGTTCCTGCTACTCCCTTAAAAACATCAAGGGGCTGATTGCACACTACTTTTTTTATTATGCACTGTGTATTTTTAGAGGAGCAAGGAGCATTGTTTTCTACCATTTTAACTTAGTGTTCTGAGTGAAAAAAATACCAGGTGGGGGAAAGAGCAGGTTTATCTTTCAATGGATTATGTGCTATGCTGATGTACTTTAAGTGTGCTCCAAATAGTAAGTTTCATCCTTTATTGATATACTCTATTTGAACTGTATTTAACACTTGGATCCCCAATCCTTGAAGAGTACTCCACTGCACAGGTTTCTGTACAATCAGTGAGGGAGGAGTAAAAAAAAAAAGGAAAAAAAAGGCATTTACTGCCAGGGGAAATTCAAATATTATTATAAGCATTGACCTTGCAGGAGAGCTCATAGGTAGAGCCATCCCACCATGTCTTCTTGCAGCTCCAATGTATTTCAGCTGTTGAGTTTTCAAATGCTGCCCTTCCCATTCTTAGTTCATTGGTATTTAAGTACTGCTTGTATTTAAGAAGCTGCAAAGATTAAGCAGAACACCTACCTACCCATATCTCATCTGTACAGCGCAAGTAACCAACCACACAAGAAAGTAACACAGTCTTTGTGAAACTTGGGAGAAAAATTGTCTTCCTTTCTTAAAAGGAGAGGTCTTATTGCTACATCCTTGCCCACTTTCCAGCCCTGCTAATTGTAGTGAAAATGCCCCTGATTTTCACCTGAGTGAGATAACACTTCATCAGCTTCAACACTCTTTGTTTGTGATTTGTTAAAGTTTAAGAGAGAGTTAGGAACATGTTTTTGAAGATTTCTTTATTATTAGTTCTATTTGATTTTAATATTTGCTTATCTCTCCCAAATAAAAAACATGCACCAGGAATAAAAAGAATAATGATTATACGATTTGTTTAAAATTGTTGGCTCTTTTACATAATAGCATTCACCTAACATTTTCCAGTTTTTCTTTACAGCCATATGGACTAGAAATTCAAACTTAAGCAAAAGCCAGCAAAAAAATCACCCAACCTTAGGTTCTTGTGCAGTTTCTTGATTTAAGCAACACTTTAAAAAACATTAGCTATTGCAAGACTGAATAAAATCACTATAGGTTGCAACATCGAGTGGGGGGAGTGGCTCACCCACTATAAATTTG
>VYZV01023512.1:42313-66172 GCA_013401275.1 Pandion haliaetus | reverse complement strand
TAAACTTAGATCTAAGCCACAGCATGTTTTCCACTTTAAGAGAATTAACTTTTCCTTCAACAACTAATGATGTGGATAATGTGCTACAGATTTTTCTGCCAGGTAAAAATAGACATATAGAAACATTTCTAAAATGTAGATTCTTAGGAGCTAAAAATAATGTATAACAGTATTAAATCTTATTGTTGGTGCTTCTCTCACATCCAAAACAGCAATCTCTAACAGCACCTTCGAGTAAAATAGTTGTATTTCCCCTTTAGTGTCACATCAGGGGATAATAGTAGCAGAGTCATTGTAACAGGTATATTATGGCTGTATTTTTAGAGGTTAATTTGTGTAGATTGTGTATATTATTGTTAAATGACTGTGTAAAAGGATTTAAATGTAATAGTTTTACAGCAAGATAACTGTTGAATTGTAGGTATATGAAATATTTGCTTATTTATATGCAGAGATTTACCATGCTGAAGAGTTGTCTTGTATTTTCTTCCATTTGTAATGTATCCTATTTATATATTATTGAAGTTCTAAATAATGTTTATGGTATTTTAGTGTCTTTGTGAGCCAAAGAAAAAATACAAAAATATTAGTTGACACTTTCATTTAAATCCTAGTGCCCTTAAAATTATAACTTACAGATAATTTTACTGAATATAAGGAATTCTAACATTGTGTATAGACTGTCAAATGATGAGATCCCTTTAATCTATTAGAATTTTCAGTTTTATTTATTGTAATGTCAGACTGTCTGTTCAGTGTTCTGAATGCTTTTCTAGTGAATATTGGTGGTTAACCAAGGCCCCTGTTTTTGAGTTGTATTTCAGGACTAATCTCTATGACTATTTTAACTAAATTCTGTGGGAGTTTTAGCCAGCACCATTCTTTTAGTGATATAGAATTCAGTATGTATTTGGAGCTTATAAAATAAATAAAAACAAAAGTAATCTCAGAATCTTTAAATACAGCTGGCATGTCATGACAATTTCAACTGGCTAGACTTTTCAAAGTATAGACACCAGAGTTGTCTGCAGCTTGTTCAATTTTAATCATTAGATAATGAATACTACCGAGTGGAAAACTCCATACTGGAAGCAGAGTAGTGTAACAAAATGAAGATTCAATAATCCTCTGTCTACTGAGTTACTGTCATGGTGATAAATGGAATATGGTAATTTCAAATCTTTTTAAACATGATTCTATGGCTATCTTCTATGCAAGTCAGTAATTAATTGGTTTCTCTTTTTTTTTTCCCCAAATAAATAATAAAATTAAATTATTTTAGAAACGTTCAGTGAAATGCGGTCATGCTATGCAGTTTTTGCAGCCTCTCTGAACCCCTTCAGTCCTGTGGAAGGACAGCTACAGCCAGGAGAGATTTCTGTCCTGCAGGTCCCACTGGTTGTCTTCTGAGGATGGTGTCTCACATCTTTTGCTGGGTCAGAGCAGGGAGAAGGAAGAACCTGTCATGGTAAATGCCCTATCATATAGCACAGCCTTTCCAGCTTTTCATAGGACTATTGCTTATCCCTTTTCCATAACCTTCTGTAAAACTCTGTTGAAATTATTTGAGTTGAATCTAAAAATTGTTATAAATTTGTCCATCTTTTAGATTTATGAGTATGACTTTCAAAATATCATCTACCTTGATATTTTTATGCCATGAAACCCGCCAGTAATCTCACCAGTACAATATTTTTTTCATTAGGTTATTTTCCTTAAGACAGTGTAGTTGGTTTCTTGCCTTCTTGATCTTAAACCTCAGTCCTCCTTAATTATAAACCTGGTATCTTACCATGTCTTCAGTACTTAACATTTCTTGATGTAAACATCCATGCTGTACGACCTGAGGTCTGCAATACAGAAGTAGTCAGCATGAACATTGACTTCAGTACCAACTTCCATAATATTAAATGCCATTCTTTATAGATAGCAGCTACTCATCAAAACTAGAGGGCCTCTTATTGGCAGCTGGTTTTAGAGTACAGAAATAAGTTTGTTTTGAAGAAGTAGTGCATTTTGATTTACAGGCTTCTGCCTGAAATCTGGTCTCTGTCACAGTTTCACTTTATTCAAAGGGCAGCTACAGAAGATTGAAAGATTTCCCTCAGTCCTCCTTTTTTATGAGATACAATATGAACTAGTGTAATAAATACAAAGAAGTATAACTGCTGACCTAGCTTCACTAGGGGATTTTATGTCTTCCACACAAGCAGCACCATGGCCCTTGTGATTTCTTCAACCAGTTCTTAGGTGGGAATTTCCGACTTCCTCCACCTCCCTAGTCAAGATATTTCAGCAATACTATTACTGAAGATCCCAACTTACCCTTAATCCTCTAACCTTAATATTTTAACCTCATGGACCTTGTATCCAGATCATCATCTCAATATTGTAATAATAATTGTTGTATTTGAAATGTTATATCTCCTCGAAGCATATATACTAGGTAAAGAGAATCATCCTCATGTAACTGATCATGAAACTATAGGAAAGACCGTAATATGGCTTACTGGCATTCATACAGCAAGCCTTGGACAGTCCTGTGATATAGTCAGAAATAGATCTAGATCTCTTCAGCACATATACAATGTTTTGCTCACTAAAATTTCTGCTTCCTTATTTAATAGATGATCTTGTATTTTGGAAGTCAAAAGCATCAGAGGTTCTACCTAGTGCCCTTGATGGTTTGCAGCTAGGTGGGAATAATGGAGCTCCTCCTGCCTGTTTCAGAACTGAGACCAGTAACACAGAGGCATTTTCTCTGTGTTTAGATTTATCTTCCTACCCTCTGCATTTTATCTTGCCTTTCTGCAGTGCTGTGTCTTGACACAGATGTTACCCACAATTAGATATTTGCAAAGCTTTTAATTCTAGTATCAGACTCTGGAGTGCTTCCCTATTACATGTACCTGCTTCCACAGGCACAGGGCTCGTATTAATTTCTGACTTGGTTAGCTAATTTTAAAGAGCAGTTACGGTCATCAGTGAGAAAACTCATCTGTGTTTTCTTCTCAGTAGGTAATTTTCATCTGAGTAATATGTTACAGCTTCTCAGACAAAAGCTTACCTGGAATTTTCCTGCTTTTTAATCCATACACTATTAACTGTGAGAGATCAGGAAGTATGGATATACAGAAGTGTTGACTAATTCAAAGCATTGCAATTGCAGGTGAGTAACTTTGTTTTTCTGAGGTTTCAAGTACACTCTAAGGTAGCAATTTTGCCTTTAGAATCACACAGACAATCACTGTAATTGTGTGTGGGTGAATTCAGATCATATAAACAATAGGCAAGATCTTAGCTGAACATGTAGCTGCAGTGCTTATTAACTGATGTAATTTATTTGGAAGAGGCTGACCATTGGATAAAAATCAACAGCAGCTGTTGATTTTGAATGAGAAAAATTCTAATTGTGTTATTAAAGGTCATTTTTAGTGAAGATGGTTAGATTATACCATTCACGGCAGACAGATGGAACCACGGGCCTTGGGAATAACCCAGGATTTTAAAATCATCATTGACTTAGTTTACAATCTGTTTTTTGAATGGTGACTAATATGAAGAGATTTTTTTAAAGAGAATCTCTGTTTTATGGTTTAAGAAATGTTGAAGTTATAAAGAAGATAAGCAATGCAGTTTAAATTTTTCAATAAAAGTTGATCTTAAAACTGTCTAATTTGTTTCATACCATTTTTGTGAGTTCTTTTGTTTCCTTAAGAATATGAGACAAAAGCCATACAACATTATCCCTCACATTAAAAACAGTAAGGCAAATGCTAAGCCTACTCTTCAGTTTTAATTGTGAATTGAATGTGAGCTTGTACCAACACAGACTGAGGAAGAACCACAAACTCTGGACCTTGATCAGTTTGAATAGAGTTGTTGAGACATTAGTACTGTGTAGAAATGCTTAAAAAATAGAGAATCTAAAAACCTTTCTTTGTGGTGTTTTGTGTGGTTTCTGAAATCCTCATCCAGCTTATACAGAGGAGCCAAGAAAGTAAACAGGAACCTTGGAATGGGTAAAAAGAGTAAGATTGAGCCCTGTGGTAAAAGCCCTGCTGTTTAATCTGCCCTGCTATTTATAAAACTTATTTCTTGTAATGCAGGTCTTACTCGCAGGAAGATTTGAATACATGCTTAACTTTGCACACTTTACAATGTCACTGTTTGATCTCTGTGTTTATTAAGCACATTTAAATCTGCACACAATCAGAACTAGGGTATTTTTATGCAATCAAAAATCTACTTGACTGAAAAAGTACTTTTCTGTATGTAAAAAAATGCAGGACAGGACCAGGCCTAGAGGTGTTTTGAATAGTGTTATGTTTCAGCACTTCTGTGCTTGTCTGGCAAGAAATGATGCAGAGATGGCAAGAGGAGCCCTCAGGATCATATGACAATACACTGTGGAATCAGTATTACAGGATACTGGGTGCCTGATTGCAAAAGCATTTAAAGTTTGCATAGCAGAAAATCTGTGAGTATTCTTACCAGTTGGAACTGGGTTTCTTTGTTCAGCCACTTTTTTTATTAAGCATTATAATGCACAGTCTTTTACAGTAAAAATGTTTCCTTGAAACACAAATAAATGAGCTATTGGCAGCTTTATTTTGTGAGTAAAGTAAATATGTTTTGTAAGAATAATTTTGTAAAGGTGTACAAGGGAAGCCTAATCCTGCCACCACAGAAGTCGATGGGAGAATTGTTGCTGATTGCATGAATCAATCTTTCCCATTTTCAGAAATGAAAGACCATTTCTTAATAAAACAACAGAATGACACCCTAAGTCTGAGGTAGGAAAAAATACTGAAATTCTTATATTCTTTAAAAAGGGCTATGCATAATGCAGTAACATTAAACAAATTCAATGTATTTCATATAGAATCATAGGTGTTTTAAAATATACCAGAAACTGAGTTTGAGCATAAAATAGTTGAAATGTAAAATTTATAAGAATGCCATAACTTCAGGGAAATACTTTTTTTTTCCCTAGTTGGACTTGAGTGAAGCATAATAATTACAAAACACAACTCTTTCCCTTTGTAAATATAGTATGAATTAAAGCTTTTGTGCCAAAGGTTTTGGCACATGATATACACTTGATACATATAATGTATAACATGAAGAAACTGATTAAAAATTTTGGGTTCTAGACCATATTTTGGGGTAAACTGCTGTTCTATTACAGGAGTTAATATTTTTAGTTCTTTTTTTGTATACCAAATATATTGAAAAATAAGAGCACATTTTGAATTCATAAAAGTATAAAATGGTGTTGTTTTTCATAATATAGACAAATTCTAGTTTATTACTGCTTTATGCATTATCCATAGAACTGTCATTATTTTTAACAGTATGTAACAAATTTTATTTTTATTGCTTTAGGGTAGGATGAGCATCCTTCAAGTAGGATGAGTTTTCTTAAGAACAGTTTTCTTTCCAAGTTAAAGAATTTTATGCAGCAAACTAGGCATGAGGAAAATACATGCTGCAAAGAAACTTACTAAGTCCATTAGTGTAGCATGCAAATACCATAACATAAAGCACTAAAAATTATGGAAGGTGATTGTACCATGTGTGACTATTAAGGAATATTCAGCTTACCGACTGTTCAATCAAATGTTAGGACCACAATGACACTGTTAGCAGTTACGTACAGCTCGCTGCAGTCAACATAATTACATCTGTCTGAATTTCTTCTTTTAGTGTTTTATAATTTGCAAATTGTGACAGTTATGCTTAGGGTGATGATACATGAATCAGGAGTACTACTCACTCAAGAACTGCAACTAAGTGAGTGAAGAGGAAATGAGAAGATGCAAGAATTGACTGAAAGCAAAGCTTAAAAGGATGGATGGATTTGGGTTTCATTAGACCACCTGGACTTGTGCAAAGCATTTGACACTGTCCCACACAATATCCTTGTCTCTAAATTGGAGAGACATGGATTTGATGGATGGACCACTTGGTGGATAAGGAATTGGCTGGATGGTCATACTCAAAGAGTTGCGGTCAACAGCTTGATGTCCAAGTCAAGACCAGTGTCGAGTGGTGTTCCTCAGGGGTTGTTATTGGTGCTGGCACCGTTTAACATCTTTGTTGGTGACATGGACAGTGGGATTGAGTGCAGCCTCAGCAAGTTTGCCAATGACACCAAGCTCTGTGGTGCGGTCAACATGCTGGAGGGAAGGGATGCCATCCAGAGGGACCTTGACAGGCTTGTGAGGTGGGCCCATGCAAACCTCATGAAGTTCAACAAGGCCAAGTGAAACGTCCTGCACATGGGTCGAGGCAATCCCAAGCACAAATACAGGCTGGACAATGAGTGGATTGAGAGCAGCCCCGAGGAGAAGGACTCCTGCGTGTTGGTTGATGAGAAGCTCAACATGACCCAGCAATGTGTGCTTGCAGCCCAGAAAGCCACTTGCATCCTGGGCTGCATCGCAAAAAACATGAGCAGCAGGTCAAGGGAGGTGATTCCCCCCCTCTACTCTGCTCTCGTGAGACCCCACCTGCAGTACTGCATTCAGCTCTGGGGACCCCAACATAAGAAGGACATGGACCTGTTGGAGCGAGTCCAGAGGAGGGCCACGAAGATGATCAGAGGGCTGGAGCACCTCTCCTATGAAGACAGGCTGAGAGAGTTGGCGTTGTTCAGCCTGGAGAAGGGAAGGCTCCGGGGAGACCATATAGCAGCCTTCCAGTACCTAAAGGGGGCCTACAGCAAAGCTGGAGAGGGACTTTTTACAAGGGCATGAAGTGACAGGACAAGGGGTAATGGTTTTAAACTGAAAGAGGGTAGATTTAGATGAGATGTAAGGAAGCAGTTCTTCACTGTGAGGGTGGTGAGGCACTGGGACAGGTTGCCCAGAGAGGCTGTGGATGCCCCATCCCTGGACGTGTTCAAGGCCAGATTGGATGGGGCTTTGAGCAACCTGGTCTAGTGGAAGGTGTCCCTGCCCATGGCAAGGGGATTGGAACTAGATGATATTTAAGTTCCCTCCAGACAAAGCAGAATTAAAATTACAATTAGAATAAAAGATAAGATGCAAGCAGAAGTTTTTAAGTAGGCCTAGTAAAGAAATAAAAAAATTCTGGTTCTCTGTTTTGATAGATCTATCTACTGAGGAAAAGTAGAGCATTGTTTAGTAATGATGACAACAGAAAAATTTGAAGATAAAATATTACACACCTGGATTTATTTCTGCTATTTATTAGGTAATCTGTGGAGCATCTGAATATAATTATTTCAGACTGGATAAGTATACTTTATATGTGTATTTGTGAGTGTATTTCTATTTCTTGATATAAAATGCAAGGACACATGCATGTACGTATCAGAAAAAAATGAAGTCTTGCATGATGCTGACCATTTTGTGTAGGACTTTTTAGGACATCTGCAAACATTCTTGAAGTGTAACATTAAACAAATATATCATGAAGGAAATAGTAAATTATTTTCCCTTACCTGTGAAAGTATCTGTGTGTGTTGTGTATGTATATGAATGATTAAATCCCTATCGTGAAATTCTTAAATTATATACCTTTTAACAGGATAGCAGTCAAGTTCATCTGCGAACAGTTGGCTTGAGGCAGGAATTACTGTGTGAAAATTTTTGGCCTTGTTTTATGTAGGAGGGTGTTGTGCCACGACGGTGTGAGCAAAAATGTGTAAGACCATTGTGTGTGATAGGAAATGGAGAAAAAGTAATTTTAATGTTTCAAGAAAGCCTAAAAAAATGCCACTACAAGCAAAATCAAGAAATATAAGTACAATTACTTTAAATTAGATTTGAAGAAGCCTATCATCTGTGACGACAATGTAAGCTGATTTGAAGCCATATCCACTTGGTGTGACATCAGCAAGATTTTGGATAATGCTGGTGTATAAACCAAGCATATCGGCCTTCAAAAAAATGAAAACTCGAATGCTAACTTTAAACTGGACAGGTAAAAGTGTCTCTAGAAAGCAAAGTGAGAAAGGCATAAGACATTTCTCACTCAGTGTCATATTGGTTAGTGCTTTTTATCTTCTAAAGATTGCAAGTATTATAAATTACATTCACTGTATTGCTTTATTAATGAGGATTTTCTATGGGCCCCAGCAAAAAAGGCCATTAATCTCAATTAAGCTGCTTCCTTTACTTTCAGGAAGGCTGCCTGCAGGGTAAAACTGACATTTGTGCTTGTGGGCATAGGGCCAGACTGACCACTAGATTGTATGGGATGAACTTGTTATTTCCATTACTTTCAAGTTTTTATGGTTCCTTGTTGCATTGCCTGGCTATGAGCATCCTTTGAAGAAAAGGCCCTTGCTGACTGTCTCTTTCAGCTAATTCACTCTTCTGCCACACGCATGGCACTGGCAATTGCTAAACGTACTAGCGTGGCTCTTATCTCAAGGAGTAGAGCTTCACTGGGCAATGGGGTGAGATCTCCACATGCTGGGTTTGACAGTGCTGAACCAAAGAACCATAGTTGTTTTGATTACAGCAGGATTTTCTATTGGTGGAAAAAATGACTTTTACCAATTCATTGTAACTATAACTTTTAGTAACTCATTTTAATTTGCTGGTAGTTATGCTGCTGCAATAATTTGGTGCATTCACTTATCTCGGTCACACTTTTAAAAAGCATATTACTTGTACCTGATTTTGTTGTGTTTCAGGGCTATTATATTTCTTTTTACTGTTTTGCATCATCATGGCTCTTCAATTATTCTACATATTTTTCAAGAAGAGTATTTTTTTTCCCCACTACAAAAGATCTAGGTTTAGTTTTCCTGCTGTAAATACCCCATATCAGTGAGTAGTTTTTATTGTTTTTACTCAGTCCTAGTGAAATGCAGTTATTCTGCAGGTATAAATTAATTACGAGCTCTATCTTACAGTATAATGCAATGCATATTCTTTTGTCTTCCCAAGGATATGAGGCCTGTCTTTTTGCAAGATATGATGAGAAGTCACAGATTGCCAATCTGTGACCTGGCTCCCTAACACTGAGAATTGTAATTGCCATCAGACAGCTCCCTCTGCTTTCTTAAGTGAGTACACACAGACTGATTGCAGCATTAGAGCTAGCATTGCAGCTGAAAGAATACCCAACAAAATTTCTTCCTTTTGAATACATCAACATTACTTTAAAAAGAGCTACTAGGCCAATAATTGCTACAATTTGCCTTCCCCAAAAGCCCAATTTTAGGTTGTGGGATTTTTTTGTTGGTTTTTTTTCTCCCAGAAATTCTGTGACTGTAATGTAAATAATTATGCTTAGCTATTGTTGAATTACTTCAGAACTCATGTTGATTTTCTATATATAATGCTGCTATAATTGTCCAATTACTAGTGTACTGGAAAGAGTCCAGAGGTGGAATGGAGGTTGTCAGAGGAATTTGAAGACTCTTTCATTTACTCTGTAGTTCAGTCCAGACCTGTTTCCGTGAAGCTGGCGAAGTGGTCAAAAGAAGGAACTGAAATCACTGGATTACACCATAGACACTTGGTTGGATACTCCAGAAAAATGTACATGACTTGAATTACAACAGGAATGCCTCTTCCCCTTTAATTTTTTAGCATAAACAATTAATTATAAGAGCTTCAACAAACAAATGGCCCTTACTTGGGACTGTGTCCTCGGTTTGGGGTTTATGTAGTGAACTACTAATTAATCTGTCTTCCTACCTAGGTAATTTCTAAATGAGCATAGTTCATGTACAAGTCTACATCTCTATGCTTGCAGCAACAAATTATTCTTCACTGACAGGACATCTACAAAATTTTAGAAGTAAATAATGCTTTGTATATCCATCTTCCCAGCATTGCATGTTGCTCATCCTTCCAATGAATGGATCAACAGATCCTTTCAAATATGTGTGTCAGAGAGAGAGAGAGTGTGCAAGAAAAGCTTCTCTGCTAGGCTACCAAACCAGTCTTTTACACTTACCTTTGAGTGGAAGAGTAGACTGGGAGGTTGTCCTAACACAAGAGAACAAAACTAATTCAGACACCCTGACTTTGGTGGGGTTCTTAGGTACAAAGGAAAGGGGGAAGAGTGATAAAATGATTGGTGGTTGTACACCAAAGAAGAGTCACACAGGGCCAATTTCAAATATTAATATTGCCCAGCAGGCAAAAAGCAAACACACTTCAGGCTGAATAGTTTACAAAGTGGTAAGACATCAGAAGAGGCCAAGAAATAATTTGATAACACAGTCAACACTGAGTGACGCTCATTGCATATAGTTTAAAATAGATACCAGCTTATAGTATGTTGTTTTGTAGGAATACATTTGATTTTGAAATGTATGTGAATATCTACCTGTCCCTAACTGCTTGTTTATATAATTTTAAATGCACAAGATTTTTCTAGCAGTAATATTTTTTCATTACATCCATAGGCACTAGAAGCACTTTTTACCATCTACATCGCTCAGCAAAGGGTGCAAAGAGGAATTGTGTAGAGAGGTAAAGCTTTCTTCTGCCCACTTTTTAAAATTATGTTTAGCTATCTTAAATCAGGTTAATTTTCTAATAGTATGGAAGTCTATCAAATTATGTGTTGGTTTCCTAGGCTAAATAACACAAGTTTCATTAATAAAATAATTTGAAATGGCAAAGGGCAAAGCAAACCAGTGGAAAATATACTGTATAGAAAATCGTTGCAATGACTTGTAGAAGTAATGTGAGCTAACAGATTATTCTACCTCTACTTACATTGAGTCTGATGTGCTCTCTGAAATGCAGATTCAACAATATGAGCAGCTGTTCAGCAGTTACAACAAGAATATCAAGGATATAGGAAAAAGGAGTCCCATTTACCTTTTACACTATAAAATCAGACTTTTATGACTAATTTTGAATGGGAGATGAGATCTGGTAGGTTCTTGACCCCCAAAATCAAGTCACACTCACGGTTTTACTTTTTTTTTTTAAATAAATCAATTACTGTTTGAAAAGCTTTTATATAGCAAGTTATGCAGAATCCGCTCATGGAGGAATGTGTGTGTATATATATATATATATATATATGTCCCTGCATCAGACCCAAATCTTGATTAGTTGTTCTATAAGAAGCAAATAAAACAATATGAAATAATAGATCTAAAACATATACATACAAAAATACGTTAGAAAGATTTTAGCCGTCATTTGGTTTTGCTTTCTTTTGTTACACACTACAAATAACTTTTAAACTACCTTATAAATTGAAGGTCTTTATCATGTATTTCATAGTTATCCATGCTCTATAAGCCACATCATAATTGTAGCTAGTATTATTAGTCTGTATTATTTGTAGGCCTCTGGACTCAGTAACATTTTAGAAGATGCAGCTGTTGAATTGCTTTTAGCTGGTTCAGTAATCATTGCAATTGTTTTGCAGTTGACTAATTCCCAGGATTTAGTGGGATTGCTATTTAAAAAAACACAACAACAACAACAACAAAACAGGAAACCATCAACAAATTACATTCCTAATTTATGCTGTTAGGTTTTAATCTGTTGATGGCTCTCTAACAGATTAAGACCTAACAGCATAAATAAGGAGGTAGTTTAGAATGTAACAAAAAAAACCAAAACACAAAGTAGTGCCTTCACTCTGGTGTCATTCTATTGAATTTTAGTGAAGTTACACAAAGGAAAATTGAGGCCAAACTTAATGGACTAGAACCAGGTGTACTGCTCTGGTTCTACAAGGGATGTGGCTATAGTAGAAGAAATAGACTGGTCTGGGGAAGAATGAGGCCAGGGTGACCACAGGAGATGCTCTGCATCCCTTTTGTCAGCCTGCGCCTGGGTTTCCAGCTCTGACTTCAGGTTCTTATTTCATGGCTGAACATCCAACAGCTTTAACCTGTCATACTTTGCTGTTGTGGTACAGCTGCACATAATGGTGTAAGAATGGTGGGCACTGTACTTCCTCTGTGAATGAACTGGTTATCTTGTCCAAGCCCCCTGCTTAAATGGGGCCAGCCAGAGCAGGTTGCCCAGGACCACGTCCAGATTGCTTTTGAATATCTCCAAGGATAAAGAATGAGAATGAACCTGATCTCAGGTGTCTCCTATTTTCCTTTTGTATGTGCTGGAGAAGCCTTAGCACATACCTGGAAGTGGGAGTAGATTATTCCGCTTGGGGTTGGCAGGGAGACCTGGTTAAATTCTTAAATAGAAATCTACAAAAAACCAAAACAACAACAAAAAAACCCAAGCAAACAAGCACAGACATGGTAGAAAGGGAGGAGTCAAAATGAAATATTTCCATCCCCTTAGCAGACATCAGAAGAGTTAAATTTCAGGATTCAGCTCTATTAATGGTTTATATTTATTTGGCCTGAACAAATATAATATTGAACATGCTGGAAATATCTCACAGGTAACAAATAATTATATTGTGTATTTACAATGGAGAAATAAAACTATTCCCTGCAATCATCTTAGTATTTTTGATGGGTGTTAACCATTAGAAAACTCTTATATTGAGTCAGGGGTTTCCCTAAGAACAAAGAAAATATTAGAGGTAGGGAGATGGGGTCCTCTGTGGCTGATGTGCTTCGTCTACTTCGTGAATGACTGGCATTGACTAAGGCAGTCTTTTTAAATCGTGTTGCTGTTTTTAAAGTTGTTGGGTTTTGATCTGTTTCAACAGCTTTGCTAACACTTTGCAAATCATAATGTTTTAAGGGAACTAGAAACTAACTTGTATTTTTTGAACTGTGTGGGATTTTCTAAACTGTTACCCATATTACAGTAATTATTTTAAAAGCTCTCTGATATTGCTGTTTCTTATTATGATAGAGTTAGGTCAATGAGCTGTGTATAAAAAAAAAAAGAATCAGCTGTAACAAAGCAGAACCACTTTTCCCAGGTGTCTGTGTAACTTTGCGTTCTGGCTGCATTTTGCACTGATCAGATTTTGAAATTGCGACTTTCCAGTTCTCATTTTCCCAGCTAACTCTCTGCACGAGGGACATTTTAAAGCCTGAGCAAAAGGGAGTGGCCAGTTTTACCAGGGAGGGTGCAAGGAGGAAAAACAAGGTAAAACTGAAATGAGCTAGAAAACCCCTACAAATCTTAAATTGTATATTTTAACAGACAAAATTGGCTTATATAAAATGGAGATTTGTAATGGAAATAGTCCCACTGCCTTTGATATTTTGATATGAAAAAATACAACTCTAAAGTTTGCATACAGCCCCCAGTCAGTAGATTTTGTGTTTTGCACTGGGCTTTCAGTAGTCATTAAAGAGAAGCAGTAGTTGGAGAGAAGGCAATTGCAGGGAGCGCCAGGGGAGGAAGACTGTGCACACAGACGTCTGGGCGAGGACAGAGCTCACATCGAGACCTAGATCTGAGAATTGCTCCCAGGTAGGCCTGTAACTGTGAGCCTGTGACTCCTTCAGCTCCTGCTGGATCTGGGCCTTAGCCTGCAATTTCTGACTCTTGCAGCACTCTTTGTTCCTTCTATGAGCGTTTCTGTGGCTTCCATCGAAACCAGTGGGTAAACTGCCTTTCCCCTGCTCATTTCCTGGCCGCAGCAATTCCCTCTATGCTTCTGTTTGTTAGACTCTTTATGGTGACTGCATTTTTTCCCCTTCATGCCGACTTAAGTAGGAAAAATCCCAAAGCATCATCTGTACTCAATTTTCTTCAGCCATTTAACTCTTTCTATCCTTGATATTGCTTTGCCACATCTTAGCAGCTTCTCAGCCCAAATCCCTGTTCCAGCAGTGCCTAGGCTTAGGACAACACCCAAGTTTGTGATGGGATTTAGAAGCCACGTGGAACATCCTCTAGTTCACTGGGTCTGACACCATACGAAGACAAGACCCTCAAGGAAATATACTTGGTAGGTGGTGTCTGCCTTCCTGAAACCAGGTAAAACATCTTCCAGAAACATCTTTGAAAGTCCTAGTTCATGCTTTGTTCATCAGTTCTCTCTAACACAAGGCAAAATGCTACCCCTACAAGTAGGAAGGAAGAAGCCCTTTAATAGTTAAGATTCAGTCATTGTTAGGAGTAACACTACACTCTTCACAGTGTACTCGAGCCCCTCTGCTCTAGTAGTAATCTGCCCAGAACAGCAAGAGGAGAGCCAGGGACAGCAGGAATAATGGGGCAGCTCCAGAAACTGGCTGGGTCTTTCCAGCTGGTACGTTACACTAAATCACCAGTCCTGTTGATTGCATTGACACCTGCAAATCTAATATCAAAATAAATACATGTATTCCAGCACATCCCAGTGGGACCCAGCTGGGCTCACCAGCTCCTGTCTCCCAAACTTTGTGCTTGCTGAGAAAAGCATTTGAACAGGTGGCATTAGCGAGGACCATTGAATCATTCCTGTCAGCAGCACGGAAAAGCATTATTGTTCTGTGTCATCTGGCTTTCAGTGTGGTGATTTCAGATGACAAACTGCTCATTTGATTTTGAAGCTCAACACATGGGTGACATCCTCTGCTGCTGCCTTCGGGACACGGCAGAAAGTAGAGAGAGCTCCATCTGCCTGCAGTGAAGTGGAAACCCAGGTGAAATAGATGCCTGTCCAGGGACCGTGCATCTTGTCATAAGCTATACTTCAGTTTAACATATCTAGTTAGCTGTGGAAGTTACTTCTGACATGTTTTCTCTTTCTAAAACTCGTTGGCTTTGCTAATTCACCCAGGAAGTCCTGTAGCATTTCCTCTTTGGAAATGGTGCCAAGAGCACTCAGCCAGCGAACGAAGGATTAACTTCAGCTCCAGCCTCTAGCTGCTCTCATTAGTACATGTGAGAGGACATAAAGTCACATTTTTGGGGAGAAAGGTAGGGTACTGCATTGGGATGACACTGCTTTACGGCTAGGCTAATAGGATCTGATTACATCCCAAGCTTTCTCTCTCTTCTTAACCAATTTTGTTTGTTCCCTCCAGTGACAACTCATTAAGAGAAAGGTCCTCTGGCTTTAACAAACTCTGCCTACAGCATAATGCTATCAAGTAGCATTCTTACTAGGATTTAAGGTGCTTATTTGAGGGTTGCCAGAATAGAGGATTGCCACTCCCAGGGCAAATATTATGTTAAGTTACTAATTCGTTTGATTGTATTCAAACTTCCAAATGTAACCTCCAAATAAATAAAGTATGTTCACAAGGTCCCAGCAGAGGCATCCTGCTGTCTCAGTGATGTGGTAAATAACAGCAAAAGCCTAGATCCTACTTTTGCTCAAAAAACATATTTCCTTTTTGTGGAAGATAAAAGAATCCTTCTCCTTGAGGCTTGAAGGAAAACAAGTTATCAGGTGTTGAGGCAGAAGAAAATAAATCACAAAAGACTTCTCAAGGCAAGACAAGATAAAGGAGAGGGAGTTGATTTTTTATTTTTTATTTTTTCCCCCTGAAGGGGGGATTAAAAATAGCTTAAGAAATACGCAGTTGTGGAAGCTTTCATACAACATGTCAGGGATGAAGACAACTCAAAATATAACAAAGACTAAAAAGATCCTTTCCCGAGGCTAAAGCAGATTGCTTTCTCTGAGCTAGCAATGTATTGTTTCAAGCATGGCTGGAAAGAGGCTAATGGTGTTTAGTTTGTAGCTGTCCAGAAGATGGAGGAATGTGCCCTTCTGTGACTAATGAATGCACATCGGAGAGCTGTCAGAGACATCGGAGAGCTGTCAGAGAGCTGGAGCTCTGTGAGCAGGGAAGAAGGAGTACTGTGAAGAACATGTGTAGCCTATGGGGTCAGATCACCCCTGTGTCAGAGTCTGAGTGCAGTATTTGTCCTGTTTATCTCAAATTCCCCACCATAACATTTGTTTTATTCCTTCTTTCTGTAAAAAGGGACCTGCTAGGACCTTTGTATTTCTTCTTCTCTCGCCCTGTTCACCTGTCACAGGCAAGACAAAGAGGTAGAAGCCCAGTAATAGCACATCTGTAGCATATGACAGCGTTTATAGACCAGCTGGTTTCAGAAGGTCACTCTTCTATATTTAGGGATACAGAAGAAAATGCCAGGACTTCTGGGAGAGGCAAGTCTCTGGTAATTGTGCCTCAGTACATAGGCAGTTACTGTTTCCTACGGCTTTTAGAACTGCTCCTGTACTCTGACAGCCAGATCTATGAAGGCCAAAGCTATAAAATGAAATATTGGGGACGAAACCATCACCGGGTTTTCTTTTATCCCTGATGCTCAAGAATTATATTTGGCATTTCTGCCTGGTCAAGTCTGTCAAGCCAAGTGCAATTTCTTTTCTTAATGTTCAGCATGTTTGCAATAACTCTGTAAGGCCTACAGAAAAGGTCTGGACTTCCTGCCAAGAAGGGCCATGTTTTCAACCTTTGTGGCAGATACAATAAATGGAGCACTATCAGGATGGGACACTAGAGCATTTAATATAGGATCCATTTTTAAATACAGGTCTTTTTAGCATAAGCCTTTCTCCAGTACTGCTTTCTTCCAGGGGAGTCTTCATCAACATCTGTTCGACACATCCCACAGCAGAACCTGGCAGTTTGATAATACAGTCAAGGTGTACATGTGCTTTTCTGTCTTACTGCTGTTTTATCTTAAAGCATAAAATCTGAGTTGGGAAATTCAGAAGTAGGCTTTTGTTTTGTTTTGTTTATGTGTACCAATGACTGTCATTTGTGTTTCAGTCTGAACTCTAGATAAAGGGCTCTAGAAAAACTCTCGGTAAAGCAAAGTGTAGCTGACTTCTTAATTTAAGAGAAAAGAATTTAAAGTGCTTTATAGAACTATAGCTGAAGTAGTACATATCACTGTACAAAGTACTGGACATCTAAGACACACTGCAGAAGGAATTCTGTGAGCAAGAACATCTCTCTTGTTTGATTTATTATGTTTTAGAAAACAGGATTTAACATGTCCTTGGTAAATAAAAAGGATTGCAGCAGCAAATCTTTGACTATCACCTAAGTGTCTTACTGTAAGCAATTTCTAAAACTCCAGATTTTAGGCTAACCACTTGGGTCAAAAATGACTGACAGCGCATGTAAGTATCACGTAATGAAGTGGTTGGAAATTACTTAATTTATCCTCCATTATGAACCCTTTTTCTGCAGCATCCTTAGCTACAGTACTCCCAAAGCCAGCTGCTATCTACAGCTGAAGAGCAGCAGGCCTATTAAGCCTCTTAAATACTTGCATTCTAATTCCTAAATTGGGTGGCCAGAACCTTAGTCTGTGCAATTTGCTTCTATAATTAAGTTTCTATCAGTGTTTCTATTATGAACCCTGTTTTCAGCCCAATATAATTTAAAGAGGCTTCTTTTCTTTTTTAACAGTGAAGCAAACCTATTGTCTGTGATTTCATGTACATTCTGTTACTTCCTAGTTAATAATCAAGCAAATCTTTGAAACGTTCTGACATTCGTCATTAACTCTGTGCCCTCTCTTAACCATTCACCAATGCATCTTATTGTGAATACATGTATTTAAAGGTTACTCTCCTCTATCATGCCTGCTGGTAGTCATACACAATGTAAAAATGTTTAACGCTATCCTTCAAGCTGGAAATTGGGGTCTGATGGCTATGTGAAATGGGACAACAAGCCAGAGTAAGGATTGCAAGTTTAAAATAATAACTTCTGGAGGCAGAGGAGTGAGGACGTTGATTTCACTAAGCCCATTCCAATATTCAGGCACACATTTTCAAAGCTTTGTAGGAGCAGAAGATGCCTATTTTGGAGTTTCATCTACAGTCTTAGAGTCTCAGGTGAAACCACTGTGGCCATAGGAAGCAAGTAAAGATCGTATAAAAAGCTATTCTGTCAGAAATCTATAGCTACACTACCTTTAACTGTCAAACCTGTGCCCCTCACAGATTTGTGTGAAAACTACTTACCAGTGTCTAACTCGAACAGAGCTACTGGGTCTTTGGCAGCTTTAGGAAGACAGGCAGAGTTATCCCGTATTACAGCCAAGTCAATCAATTCTACAAGTTAAAGTAATGAAACCTGTAGTTAATTTCCTGTGTTCTATTAATAGCACCTCCACAAATCAGTTCTGCTGAGTTTCTGGTTTCTGAAACGCAAGCCTTGATTCTGGTCTCGAGTCACTTGGGGAAGAGGGCTGTAGATTACCTTCACAGTCCTTCTCCCTCTGATCTGTCGGTGGCATCTGCAGTCCTCGGTGCAAATTACAGCAGCCAGAGGAACTGTTCCTGATAATAACCAGAGCATGACAACACTGACTACATCTCTAATACGCGCCCATGCTAGGAGCTCGGGGGGAAAGGCAGAGAGCAATTCTGCCAGCTATCTGCCACCTGAGCATTCCCCCGACAGAGATGCAGTGTGCTAGCTCTGATCCTGCTGATGTTGTGGCCCTTCCCTCCCACTGACATAAGGAAGCTGCTGCATGTTGAAATATTATCAAGTTCGAGTTTTCAGTTGAAGGCTTATTAGCTCCAGCTCTTTCACTGCTGGATACAAGTTGCTCCTAATTATCTCACAGAAACTGCTTCCGTTCCCTTGTGCATTAGTGTACATCAGTGATAATGCAATGAAAACGGATGGGTTTTTATAGTGGTAAAATATGTCAAGCAGCAAGACTAGGCTTTCTGAGTTCAGCATGGTCTTTTTGTGCCTTGCGGAGCACAAGGGGAGAACTAGCCCTGCAGCATTCTCACTGGGAAGACTACGCCTGAGAGCAACCTGTCCAGCTAGTGCCTTCCTCCCTTGCATTTCATTCCCTTTTCAGCTGCATAGCAACTAATGGCCATAAAACCAGCTTTACAAAAGCCCCACATTACTCCTGTATTTAAGTAACTTTTAGATCATCAGACCATAGTATTTAATCACAACCTGCCGAGTTTCGGGGGGTTATGTGGTCTGAAGCTCACTAAAGCTTAGCTTCCATTCAACGTGCTTCACTGTTAACGTCCCTTTACATTTCAGACATGGTCTTGTCTTTTCACAGCTGCTCCCAGCAGCAGGTCGAGAACAGGTTCAGTCTCACACCTCTCACATTTGCACACATGCTGATCATTGCTACCGTACTTTTTTTTATTAGATAACTTCAGTTCCAAAACTCCTACTGCTCCTAAACTGAGACTGTGGGGAGCGTATGTGAGCACTCCTGCAGCCTGATAGATGGGTGTAAGGCTTCTATGTGTCAGCAGGCTTTTACCAGCTGTTTGTGCAAGCTAGACCTACTTTCTTTTGTAGAGCCAAAGGATCTGTGCTTTATGCCTTCTACTAATGTGAAGTTCTAAGTATTGAGGGTGCACAGCCAGGTGGGTGCCTTCCAAGTAGCTGTAGTTTGTTCCCTGTATGCTTGCAAAGGAGATAAAATCTCCTTGGCCACTGCTAACAGAGGAGTTGTTCTTAGACACACACCAGACTCTTCATGACTCCTTCCAACCCCAGTCCTGCTCTGCTGGGACCAGACTCAACAAGTAGATATTCCGACCAGCAATTCCTCATCTTGGGTAATACATTTAGAGCAGGAATGAATGAGGTCATACCTTGATTAGGGGATAAAAGATGTTACGACCAAGAGCTATCTTACGACCCATCCTCTTCTCAGTCACCAGACACTGCTGCTCTATTTCTGTCTAAAACCATCTCCTCCAGTGTTTGTTCACTGGGACAATCCCTTTTATTACTTTATCCACTGGAGATGTAGGCCTTCCCCTAACTCTGGCAGTATTCACTTAATTTAATTTTAAAGGCACCCATTAATTAAAATGATTCTATTTACTGATTCTTAATAATGCATCAGAAGCTTTTGTTCTGGTGTATTTGTCTATGTTTGAGCTTAAGGCCGTTTCTGCAATAAATCATAATTTTCTGCCTGTCAGCCTCTAAATGATTTGGGTCAAACAGGCTGATTTGTACGCTGTATTTCAGTAGCTCCCTTCCTGCTACACATGCCTAGGTTTCTCTGTCTGACTTTATTCCTGTTCGCCCAGCACCAACAATACAGAAGTGTTTAAGGAGGGGGAAAAAAAAAAAAAGCAGCTGCTTTTCTTTGGCCACTGTATATCCTGCTCTGCGGAGGGGTGCTGGCCCCCACTGAAAGCGTTTGCCACACACGCTCTCTGTGAAGGGCAGCGTGGCTGTTTCATCTGTTGCAAACTGCATTTTAACCAACAGCCTGTCCTAGATTTGGCTGGGATAGAGTTAATTTTCTTTCTAGTAGCTGGTATAGTGTTATGTCTTGGATTCAGTATGAGAAGAATTTTGATAATACACTGATGTTTTCTGTTGTTGCTAAGTAGTGTTTATACTAAATTAAGGACTTTTTCAGCTTCTGATGCCCAGTCAGCAAGAAGGCTGGAGGGGCACAAGAAGCTGGGAGGGGACACAGCCAGGGCAGCTGAGCCAAACTGGCCAAAGGGGTATTCCATACCATGTGATGTCATGCCCAGTATATAAACTAGTGGGGAGTTGGCCTGGGGGGATCGCTGCTCGGGAACTAACTGGGCATCGGTCAGTGAGTGGTGAGCAATTGCACTGTGAGTCACTTGTTTTGTATATTCCGATCCTTTTATTAGTATTGTCATTTTATTATTATTATTATAATTATTAGTTTCTTCCTTTCTGTTCTATTAAACTGTTCTTATCTCAGCCCATGAGTTTTACCTTTTCCTTTCTGACTCCCTCCCCTATCCCACAGGGTGTGGGGGGAAGTGTGTGAGCGGCTGCATCACGCTCAGTTGCTGGCTGGGGTTAAACCACAACACAGCCGTAGCTGACAGTTTCAAGAAGGCCACTTCCCCATCCACCGTACTCAGACAATTGTATGCAGTCTCCAAACTAATAATTCATCATTTGCACATGTGTGCCTTCTACTTCATTATTTTATTAGCATATTAGAAAGGCCCTGATGTATTTATTAAATTCATTATTATTCTTATCAAATGATGACATGTTGTTATCCAGGAAGATGCACTTGCTATCTCACAACTAATTATGCCAATTAAGTTTTCATGATTCTACCACAAAGCACAGCTCATTAACTTTAATTACTTTTGAAATGCAGCTGCTGAGATACACACAGAAAGGAACAGGTAGGTTATATCTGTTAGTTAATTTCTGCAAATGGAATTTGTTGTCGTTAGGTCTTAAGTGATACTTTCAGGCAATCTTGTTCCCTATTTCCGAAGTGAGTTTTGTGTCTTTTTCACCTAAGAGGGTTCTAAATGTTTCTTTTTCTTTACAAACTAGCCTCTTGCTATAGAACATTGGACCAAGTTAAAAAATGTTTCCTCAGATAAATCTGGTGGTTTAGTTCAGCCCTTAATGGGAATCGATGGACATCTGGAGAGAACATCTTTCTTCACGGGATGAAACCAGCCCAAAAAGCGTGACGGCATTTTGATGGAAAGCTGAGATGCTGTGGTAAGGCAAATGTTCCTAAGAAAAAGCATCTCAGGTCTTGCAGCAACACATGTAGTTTATGTCTTCAGAGAGGGGCCAGGTTCATAGTTCTCTGAAGGGGTTGACTCGAGTGATTAAGAAGAACAAAATATGGCTGCCCATTTCTGGGTTCACCACATGCAGGCCTGAAACTTTTACAGATTTCCTGAGGAAGAGTGAAATAGAATTTCTTTGGTTCTGTGAGAATAAGACAAACTGACTACTGATGCAATGGTATGGACTGGCTCTCAGAGGGTGTAATGTCTGAGCGGAGTCATGGAGTTGCAAAATCTCTGTCACCTTGTTTCCCCACGAGCGCCTTCAGGAAACATGAAGAGCATTCCTCCTTTGATAACGTTTCACTCTTGCAACTGCAGTCAGAATAGATATAATTCATATTCCCTTTTACAAACAGCTGCAAGCAATAGCTGCTGCAAATTGCCGGGGTGCTTTTACCTCTTCCTCAGCCCCTCGCACACCTCTCGGTGGTCACAGGAGCAGAATTCAGCCACAGAAGTGTTACTGCCAGTGACAGAGGCTTTCTTCGCCTTCTGCTTTGTATGTGGTTGTTTTGGCTTTGCCACTTACTGGGAACTGGATGATTACAAGTTAGGCTCATCAAACCAGCACTGTGCAATTTGGCCAATCCCAGCTTTAAGGTTGTTTACACGTTTAGAGGCCAGATAGAAGTGTGTGAAAGACTCGTATTCAGTTCAGGGATTTTCAAGCGTATTTTTCATCAAAATGGCAACTTTTCAATGGCAAAACACTGTTACTCTTTTTGGTTCTGGTGTTGGTGGGCAGAAGTATCGAGTTTGGGATAACAGTCACCTGTTTTCACAAAGAAATCAAAGTTCAGACCTCTTCTCTATGATCTTTAACGACATGGGAAAGGGCCTCTAAGAGGTATTTTACAGTGTGTTTCACTGTGACGTAGTGCTCATGTTATAGTAACCTCTGCTGAGAGATCGTTTTTTAAAGGATGAGGTATGCAACACACTGAAGTGAGGATTTCCTGTCTTCGATGAAGCACATGAACAATTATCACATCTGACCCAACATAAACTCTGAGTAGGAAGTGCCTGCCATTAATGAAATGTTTATCAGCTCCAGAGCCACTCACCTCTTCATAATCTCTGGGGAGACAGAATTGTCACTGAAATTTACTGTGTGGTCTAAAAATGCTCTGGAATTTATGGGGCCTTGACTGGGGAGAGAAGCAACCCATTGCAGTTTTGCTTGAGTTGTGT
Source organism: Pandion haliaetus (assembly GCA_013401275.1). Classification (NCBI taxonomy): domain Eukaryota; kingdom Metazoa; phylum Chordata; class Aves; order Accipitriformes; family Pandionidae; genus Pandion; species Pandion haliaetus. The sequence goes on along the minus strand of VYZV01023512.1, from coordinate 43,561 downwards.
TGTTTTTTTTTTTTTTTTTTTTTTTCTTAACAGAGCAATAATAATTCAAGGGGCTTCCAGTCCAAAGGCAAGGTAATGAAACTGAATATACCCTAGGCAAGCCTTCACCAAATGAAGGTTTTCACCCGCAGATTCGTTCTCAACAAAGGACGGGCCAGCACCACAGAGCCAGTCAGCCGGGAGGACAATGCCTGGCTAGCATCTGCCTCGTGGCCCCAGAAAACCTACAGGCAAGCCACAAAATTGACAGCACCTACCTAGCAGCATAAGGAGAGGTGTCATGCAAGAGCCACTCTCCCAGAAGGGAGTGAAAGAATGACTGTGGGTGGTAGTTTGCCACCAGCTATGCATCCTTTAGGAAGCTTTGGATAAAGGGTGGTGAACCACAGCGGCTCTCCATGGATCACACTGTGTTATACTGCTGTCTCTCGTGACCTCTAATAGCAAGAATGAAATTAACATGGCCGGGATTTTCCTCCCAAATCTGAAAGGCATGTGCATGGAAGCACAAGGTTTCCTTAAGCTGGTACAGTTTTAGCCTTGTGTGTGGGACTTGTATCGGCTCACTGTAATGAATTTCTCATTCTGTATTAAGAGCACAGAAATTCTTGTAAGATACAGTTTAAGTATGCATTATTCCCTTTGCCTTCTTAACTTCGTATTGCTGCCTCTGGGTACCCTAGAGTTGATTTCTTCTTGTAACGATGAGGAGAGACGCTGCGTAGGGATGTAAGCGTGCCTGAACCGGTGTGCAGGCGCAGTCCAGAACTGGCCGTGCCCGACGAGAGTGCGGGGAGAAAGGCTGGCTGCCTGCTCCGGTGCAAACACCTGGGCACAGCGCACCGACGCATTAATCCTGTCACCCCGGCTACCAGGGGCCTTGGCGAGCGCCCGGCGGCCCCGATGGCTCTGCCCGACCCGGAGGCAGCGGGTCAGCTCCGCCCCGCGGGCGCGGCTCCAGGCAGAGCTGTAGGATGGGGAAGCCAGCACGAAGTGCGACCTGCCCCAGCTCGCCCTCTTTCTGTTCTGCGCGCCCGTCTGCTGTACGGTATTAATCCACTTGATACTAATATACGTTAGCTGGCTGTTCCTCTCTAGCGTCCGCCCCGCGCCTAACCGCCGCCAGGGGGCGCCGCTGCGCCAGAGACGGGCGGGAGGGACGCGGTCCGTCGCGGCCGGCGTAGCGCCTCCGCCTCCCCGGGAGCTGAGCGGGCGAGGTCTGTCCTAGGGCGGCCACCGTAGGGCCTC
>VYZV01023512.1:6476-26841 GCA_013401275.1 Pandion haliaetus | reverse complement strand
TTTCTGTCTCCTTAGGTTTGCCATCCCTTCCCTCCTTGCCGCCTCTGAACCTAATGGGAATAACACCTCTATCAATGCCACCCAAATGTGTTCCTCTGCTTCCTTTGGTCACAGAGGCATCTACGGTGCCTACAGATTTGCTTCCCTCCACTACTCAAGCCGGAAGCTTTTCCTTCAACCCTGGCACTACTGTTAATGCAGAACAGACCTCTACGCTCACCTTGGATAGCGCTACCCCAACTTCTAAGGCAACTATTGTTGACAGATCAAGTGAATCCTCTACAGTTAATGAGAAAACATCTGGAGTCACAGATACACAAGCTTCTGAATCGTAACTCCAGATTGCTCTGGATTGGCTTGGTATTTATTTAGCCATGGGATACATATTTGAAAAGCAAGCTATCATTAATTTCATACTAGTTTGTACTTAATCTTTAGGAGTCCTGTAAATAATATGGAGGTATAATAAAAATAAAACGGGGTTTATAAAGTGTGTATGGTGGGAGGGGAGGAAGAGTACTTGTATGTAACCAAAAAAAAACCAGTCAAGGCAGTAAAGAGAATTCCACTGCCAAACTTGGAGATACATGTTTTTAATATAGGGTGACAGCCTTAGCCTGCTAGGCCCGTCCTTGCTTATAATTAGCAATTTTTGCTTCTGATAGAAATGAAGCGGTTCTTGCGTGTGACATTTACGTACCATAGTTCTTGTTCTTTGCAAGTATCTTGTTACTACAGTGGGGATGAGAGTGTTTAGTCTGAGTTGTAAATTTTAACACTGCAAAACTTCCACCTAAAGGTATTTCTATTAAAGTTGCTGAGTGACCTGTTAAAAGACATCTTGTTATGCAGCTTGTACACAAATCTTTATTTTTAAGCTCTTGAGAGATGCTCAAGCCATGTTTTGTAACTGCTGCCGCGTTGTTTCATATGCCCACTGTAAAATGGCATTTGGAAGGGAATACAAGGAATGTTAAATGTAGCACACAATTTGGCACTTCATGACTACTCTAAGACAAATTAATGGATTAAGCATACATACAGCAATAAATTCCTGGAATTTTATCATTTGCGTGACAAATTAGCACATTTATTTGTTTAATGCTTAAATTCTCATTTAACTGTTTTTAGCTCCTCTCTCTCTAGCACAGCTCCATGAAAGGGCTCCCCTCCAGAGGAATGGATCCAAGAGGGACTGCCAGAGTTCTTAATGGCAGGCAGGATCAGCACTAGTGGTTAGATCTGTTGCAGCAATGAGTCATAAAATCTGCCTGGATATGATTCATACTTGGCTTTTTAAATTGTTGTTCAGGATGAAAATTGTAGATTAACTGTAGGTTATACACTTGTATAAACTGCTTTGTGCACTGTACTCCAGGTGATAGCCTTCGCTCCTGGTATCAGGTACAGTTGATGTGGAAGACTCTTCTGTACTACTGCAGTCCTTCTATACTACTGGGATTTTATTTATATGTGTTTGCTACAAGCATATGCAAACTTTAGCCATATCAGCAGCAGGCTGGAGCCAAAGTCTGTCTCAACAGCTATATAATACCTTTTGGCAATGTAGTGTGCCTGATCACTGTTTGGAATAGTAGTTGCATCTACCTTCTGATCATAATGTCTCAAAGAATTAGTTCAAGTGGAAGCCTTATCTAATACCTGTTGTCCTGTCTCATCTTTATCACTTCAGTATTTGTCTTTCCTCTGCTCCACTACTGCACATCTCCTCATCACCTGTTGTGTCAAAAGCCTGTGTCAAAGACAGACCCCAAATACTTTTTTTTCATCCTTAAGTAGGGGGCTCACTGTTTCTCAGAATGTATTTTTTATTTACCTTTGTAAATCCAGTGTCACATACCTCAGAATTAAACCTTGGCATGAGAAGAAGGATGTTCCCTCTTTTCTTTGCTGTACACAAAGTATGTTAGTGTTGAGCTTCATAAAGCCTCGCAGGTCTAACAGTCTTTCCTGTAACTTCCTTAACATGCTTCCACAGCTAGAGTGCTCATCATTATTGTTCTCCTTTTCTAACCCAAGAACCGTAGAAATAGAAGTATTGTCACATACCAGATTTAGAGCAATTGCCGGTTGTAATCAGATGCCTTGAACTACAATCCTTGGGTAGTTTTTTTTGTTCTTACAGTAGGGCACAGTGTCCTTTGGAGTAACATCTGAAGTTATCTGGCACGTTTCTATGCTTTCCAAGAGCAAGCTGCAAACTCTTGGTAGGTGTTGTGCAGTTGTCTCTAATAGCAGACAACATAAGATGCTTAGTCTGAAGTCATGCACTTCTATTAGCTATTTGAAGGTCCCTTGTCGCTGACTTTGTAGCTCCAGCTTTTTGATAGGTATGAGGGCAGTGCAAGGCAGGCAGTGTTTAAGTGTAACCACCAGCAATTCTGCTAAAGATAACATGACTTCAAATTTGGAAATTATTCAGTGGTGCAGATTTTAAGCTGTAATCTCTCAGCTAAAAAGTCATAAGCATTGAGAAGTCAAAAATTTACCACTTAAAATAGAAGCAAGGACCTTGAAGTCATGTTATTGCACTCTGCCCCTTCTTTTTTAATTCCCTCAACTAGATTTAATGAAAACATACCTTATTCACTTCTGGCAAGGGTGTCTTAATGACTTGTTACTTTCTTTTTTGTGGAAAAATGAGAGATAAGGACTTAAGATACAGCAAGGGACTGACAGCCAATGTAACCTTGTTTCCATGAGTTCCTGTATTGAGCTGTTAATGAACAGTTACGAATAGGCATACTACCTTTATTTAAAACATTGACACATGCAGTTCTTTAACAAGTACTGACAGCAGACAAGATGACAGATGTACCATGAACATCCCCAGCCTTGCATATAATTAAGAACGATTAACGTGTGTGACATTCTGTAAAACGAATAAGGTAGTTTCCTGTTCCACCAAAGGCTGCTCTGGGGGCAGTGGTGTTCAGTGGTACTTATATTTGTTGTGAGTGCAGGGCCGCCTCTACAGCTCTGCTTGAGAAACCGTGAGTACATGCTAGAGACATAGACCCTGCTGCTGCTCCAGAAAACAGCTGCTCAGGCGGGAAGGTCAAGCCAGGAGTGTGGACAAAGCCTTCATGGTGAACGTTTCATAGCTTCGGTGGGGTCATATAGTGGGCTGCTTCTGAGCCCCTGACAGCCATCTTTTAAATCAATCCCGTCCAACATTAAACCTCCCTGTTGCAATTGGAGCTCCAACATTTGTTCCCGGGAGATAGCGGTGCAGGGCCACGAGATGGCGTGCAATAGTTTCTTTTTGCTGAATTTACAGGATTAGGCTCAGCAATGAGGATGGTTAGCTGGTTCCCACCTACCCCCAGCAGCAACTGTAGTCAAATGGATGCCAGCTGGATGCTGAATGATAGTACTTTAAGGAATTGCAGGTAACTGTAAAACCAACTGATTTGAAGGCAGAAATGGGCTGAGCTTAAGCTGTTTCTAAGTTCCAGAATTTTGCTGGCAGTTTGCTGACTTAAGCCAAGCTAACCATGGGCAGGGTGAAAGTTTGTTTTGAAGAAAGCAGATCCTTCTTACAGGCAGGGACTCGTTTGAGATACCGTAATGCTGAAGGAGAGGCCTGGGTAATACTTCCTACCTCTCAGTAATGTAAGTGCTGATTATGGAATTAAGTTGAAGGGGGCAGGATAAGGATCAGCGATGTTTGATCATGGCGCCCTGTCTTCTGCAATTATACACAGGCTTTGTCTGTACTAGTCAAATAAATGTGTTCACAATTGCACCCTACCATGGAGGCCCCACTGGCACCAAGCTCAGATTCTTTGGTTCATCACTTGGACGGAGACACCTAGAATCTGTCTCATTTTAGATTTAAATCCTGTAATGGTAGGCAAGAATCAGAGTGCAAAAGTGTTTCTTCAATTGAATTTGTAGTTCATAACTAACTCATGCTTTGTAGTCCTGCTCTACGTTCTTCATGGTAGTGCCAATGGCTTAATACACATTTGCACAGCCCAGCACACAGTGTCATGCACTGTGCTGTGTTCTAGTGGTAACTTTAGCTCAGAAAGCAAAAATCTTCAACCTGATTTGCCTATAACATCTGTAGTAGAAATTTTTTTTTTTTCGTTGTGGTATAATGGGGAGCCAACACCTACTATAGCACAGTTTTCAAGTGAAATACTTAAGGTGCAAGAACTCATCTCAAAAAACCAAAACCAAAACCAAACAACCCACTGCCCCAGTCAAACAGAAAACTTCATTTAGCTTGGGTGAATCTCCCAGCAGTTCTGCCCTGCAGCCCTGGCCAAAGAGTTAAAGCATAGTAATCTGCTGTTTTACAGAATATCTAAGAGATTTGCAGATGGTGGCTAGAGCACTAGTAAGCTGAGCAAAGAACAAATATATCCTTTTCCAGAAGCCTCAATTCATGTTTATCCTTAGGCCTTGTGAATACATTATGTTGCCAGGGTGCAGCTAGCAAATCAGAGTTTCACTTGGGTGGATGACTGGTGTTTCTTAGGAACAGCCTTTGCACATTATTTCAGTTGCAAGTTAGTACCAAAGTGCTGGTTTTGTGCTATGACATACTTGGCACGCAAAACCGCATCAAGACTTACCGAGTTCAAAGGCCACAGACCTGGCATGTGGACACCTGCTCTAGCTGAGAAGGGTTAGGTGGGATGCATGGTTTTGTTACCTTACTCACAGCAGGGAAGTGCAGTCCTGTCTGTGTCCATCAGCCACACACCTGCCTCTCCACTGCCCTTCCTTGTACGTGGAAAAGCAGAATTTTGCCCTAAGAGGAGACTGCAAAAGTTATTACTCTGCACTGACAAGCTGACTACGGCCCTATCAAAATAATCGTGTTCCTGTGGGATCAAAAGGTATGTTTCATCCTTAGTTGTGCAATGCAGTATTTTTACTCTCTCTGAACAGTTTCCTGTGTTAGGTTCACAGTTAATCTGTCTTAAAAGCTGCGTTCCAGCGTTGCTCAGCTCACCCACAGGAGAGAGCTTCAGAGACCACAGAGGTCAGGCTCACCTTGGGCAACCCATAGCAACAGTGAAAGCCACTTCTGCCAACAAAACAACCCATTTTAATAACAGTCCTCTTGTCTGAGAGCTGTTCACTGCCAGCAAGTGGTTGCATATTCATGTACTTTGTTCATGGCCCTTGCAGATTACGTGAGCTATGAAACCCCAACAGAAGCTAAAAAAAGGAAGCATGAGTGATGAACTCAAGCCGCAAAGCCTCTCATCGACATAGGCTTGCTAGTTACATAAGAAAATCCTGCAATGGAAGATTATAATATCAGCAAAAGCAATGCAGAGCTATGAGCTTTACATTTGACAAGGGGCGCTGGATGTAATGGGGATCACTGAGGGGCAACTTGTCTGGACCTTCTGATGTGCAGAAAGGACATTATAGCACTGCCCAGATCCTGCTCCCTGACGACATCTCTTCCCAACCCTTGCAATTTATCCTCTGTTGGCAGCATTCGTGAACAAATGGCTCATTTCAGTGTTCTTGCTCCTAAGTGAATAGTCACAAATAACAAATCCTCAGCCCAACACCACTACGTTCTCACCTGGTATAAGAAAAGAGCTTGAAAAATATTTTGAAAAATAAAAGAGCTTCCAGCTCTTTGCACTGGAGAGCATACAGACAGTTCAGTAAAGACTTAGCAGTGGCCATCTTGCTACCATCTTGCTCTTACCCTTCAAGCTGATTTCCCCTGAAATTCTGGGTTTTGAGTCTTCAGAGTAGTCTTCTTTTTAAAAACAAACTGAAGATTTCAAACCTCCGACCCTGGCATTTCTAAGTACCCATTGCATGGGCTTGGAGCTGTGTACATACCATGTGCTTGGATTGGCACATACCATCAGGCAGCACTTAAACAATTTAAAGAAAGAATCTGGGAACTGAAGCTAGCTCAGAGATATAGTGCAACTTATTTAAGAAACATTAGCACTTGCAAACAAAAGTTGAAATTTTTATAAACAGCAGCTCAGTATTAACTGTTGCTAGGCATCAGTCAAGTTTTATCAGCTATGATGGTAAAAGCTAGAACTGTAAGAAAATATATGAGAAACTATTTCACAACACTGTTTATGCCCTCAGGTGAGTTTGTGTTCGCATGAAACTGGGAACAGAACAAGCTGGTCCCAGGCACACTTAGTGGTGACACTACTTTACTAAGGCTCAGAAGTCTGACAATAGGAGATGTTTTTGTACATATAAACAGTACTTGGGTAAAATCCTTTTAGAGAGCAACTGCTAAGAAAATAGAAACCAACTGGAAGGCTGTGTATTGCCAAATAACATGCTGGGCACTGGAAATGGCTGAATTTGTAAAACAATTACCTTTTGTTTCAAGGTTGCATTTTTATTTGAAACAGATTTCTTACCCATCTTACCAGTAGCACCTGGTAAGAGAAGACCAAAAAAAAAAAAAAACCAAAAAAAGAAAAACCCAAACCACACTTGCTCTCTGGGCACTCACTGTTTAATAATGAAAAGGAACTTAGTGTTCCTAACCCACTTCTTGACCGTTTTCATTCCTAACTACAAAAAAAGTAACAAAAATAACGTTCTTCTGGATTGCACTGTGCTTCTGAATATTTTTAGCCTAAAAGTATGCATCATAAAGGAGCAGGAAGACTTTGAGGAATTCGGGGTGAAATATCGAGAACTTTGAGGAACTGAACCAAGTATTTTTCAAATGCTTCTTGGAAACTGCCATACATCACTTATACCAAGGCATGCTCATGCTTCCTTACCTGACAGCTTCACATTTCTGGAGTTCAGTATAAGTATAGTCTGCTCCAGAGTCTCTCACCGACTTGCAGAAGTACTTGCTTCAGCCTTGAATCCTGTCCTCGCAATACTTACCTGTCAACCTACAAACGTCTGCCTCCGACAGCTCAACACCATCTCTCAGTAAGGCCCCTTCTCTAAGGGACTTGCTGCCTTGGTGGCTGCTGCCATATCCTGTGCTAGAGAGGGAATATTTCAGGATAAGGCCTGAAGGCATCTCAGATTCTTGTCCACTATATCATCTTCCTCTCCTTTTTCTCTCGTCGCCTTACTCCCCATGTCATTTCCAGATGGGGCCTTGTAGTATCATTCAGAAAGGCTAGAAAGGGTTGCTAAAAACACAGGGAGATTTCTTATGGTGTATAGGAACAGAGATGCTGAAAGAGAGCTGTTAAGGAACAGAAGCCAGATGGCTTTCTCCTTACTAACCACTGCATTTGGCACTCCGCTTGGCTACTCCACAGAGCAGAGGGGTCCTACTGTCACCTCTTGCCTAGGACTCCTCATTTGCCATCCTCCCACAGGGAGTGCCCCTTCTGTTTGAACTACTTCTTCTTGGAACGTCCAAGAAAGGAGTGGTTGTTGGCACGCACGTCCACTGCCTAGTGTGCTCTGCACACCCTGATCACCCCCCGCTTCAGCCACAACCTGTGCTCCACCTCAGCGCTCTGTGGCTTCGGTGGAAGATGTGGGCTGGCCTGAGGGAGGATCACCAGTCAGCTGGTAGGAGAGAGCACCTGCAGACATTGCCCTGCGCCTGACACCCAAGACACCACATCTTGTGACTGTGAAGGCACAGCAGCCGTTTTCAAGCGGCAGGCTAGCAACAAGCAGTTCACCCGCCCTCATGCCAATTGCCTGCTGAAGGAGAGGCACCACGTTCTTTTCAAGAGGAACTCTTCAAAAGGATTAAGAGTAATAGAAAGCTGTTGTTATCGCCCATGGAGCTGAACTTGAACAACCTCTATGACTGACTGTGATGCTGAGAACAGCTCATGAGCACAGGGCAGTTTCAAGTGCAAGGTCTTTGCTTCTAGCCCCATGTGCCATGCAAGGGGACTATTGGCTGTTTAAACAGCAGGTGCACTTCACTAGAGGAGGGTTTTTTGATGAGTCCTGTACTTATCTCCTTATAAAGACTAGAAATGTGCTTTCTGAAAGAAAGACAGTATTTGAATTGATTAGGCAAATAATAAATAATGCCCTCAGCCTCCCGTCTGCAGCAGTCTCCGAGCACTGGGCATATGGTGCCTTTCCAGACCACATGGCAGCCAACAAGGCAGAGCTGGTGGTTATTATTTCACCCACCTTTGGCAGGAAATAAAACATCTGTTTAATCCTGACAGTGGGAATCCTCAGCACTTAAGCTAAGGTGGTTAAAAAGGAATATAATTTAAAATTATGTTTAAGGCAACAGAAGGCAGTGATAGACTTCGAATTTGGTAAGACTTCAGTCTCTGATACTTTGAGAGCCATGGGATTTTTCATGGCCATAGCCAGTCAGGACCTCTGTTTCACTGCTCAGTCAAAGAGAAGTCTTGCATTTGAAAAAGGGCATCTTTTCAGCTGGGCTCAAGGGACAAGTGGTCGTGGCTCTGGACTGCTCGCAAGTGGAGAAGCTGTACTTGCTGCTGCTCTCAGTTCTTCTGGTTACCAACAGTATTTCTCATTTCTGTTCAACCACAAGGCAGTGTTAAGTGCTTGAACACTTGGACTATTAATGTGAAAAAGCAGCATGAGCAGACATGCCATTCTGTGCACTATATAAGCAGATGAAAATATTTTTGGGGGTGCAGAACAACTTCTAAAATGATCTGTTCCCCTGCAAAGTTAAAACCAGTATTATTGACTATGAATGAGTAGCCAGTGGGCTGACTGAAAAGCTCAGCTAGGCAGCGATGAAGGGGAAGGACAGCTGCAAGTCTCACCTCCTAGAACAGCAACAGAGCCCTAACTGGTCAAAAGAGGCAGCTTCAAAAAGCAGAAGGGGTATTTATTTACTGTGGGTGATATGGTCAGAGCCGTCCAGTGAAACTGAGCAAAGGGAACTTTGGACAAAATGCTTGTAATAATTCCTATGTCTCAGCTTAATCTGCATAACAGTCTTAGCAGGGAAGTGCTCAAATCCCCTTCCAGAAAAGGACGAAACAAAGTCTTGGGTTCAGCAAACCAAAGAATAAGCCTGTGGTGAATTACTGGAGCAAGATGAAAACCATTTGCTGTTTTGTGGGATTCATCTTGCTCTACCCTCTTTGTATCCAGCAGAGCCTGCTCACAGACACTGTAGTGCTCCTCTTTGAACTGGTTTGGCTCAGTGGGTGGACGGGCATTTAGTTAGTGGTGGTCACTTTGGAGGGAGGAGGGTTTGAAGAATCTTTATTCTACAGGCAGTCACTGAGAACAGATTCCAGCTGGCTGCAAGCACTCCCACTAGGATGTGAAGCACAGTGAAGTCTTCAGTGAATGATGCTTCTGAGCACCCTAGTCAGCCAGTAAGCACAAGCACCCCGGCATGCATGGCAGCACTGAAATGTACAGTCATAGTCATTATTGTGCCACCTCTTAGGAAACAGCTGATTTTGCTGCAGCTTGCAGCAACAGATGTGGACTAAACCCTCCAAAAAATTTTTATCCATCCGAGGCAGTAGTACATAATAAAAAGGACCCTGAGTCCAATGAAAGACACAACTGAAAAGCAAAATGGGACTTTGGTAAACTCAACTGCCTATTGCACCCACTTCTCTACTGGCTTTGACTAGGTCAAAAAAAATGTCTAGCCCTGCTGCTGCAGGTAGCTGTTGTCCTTTGCTCAGCAATAAAATCAGCTATTGGAGCAGAGCTGTAACAGAGGCTGCTGCTCTGGTTATGGTGTCAGAGCTACTAAGGCTGGGCAGGATCATCACCATCTTCCACTCTGACCTGCTGCAGTATGCCCACCACAAAATGTCACCAAGCGTTCCTGCACAAACTTCACGTTCCTGGATGAGCTGGAGCCTATTTTGACAAGGGATTCAAACCACAGTTGATAGTGGTGGATTATATACCTACAACTATTAAAACTCTTACTGTGTTTTGTTTCCCTCACTGGAAATAAGGGGCGAGCTTTTCTTCCCCACTATGGTCTTTGTAATACTGTGTGAAATGGCATTTTTTTCAAGGGTGCACTGCAAAAAGAGTGCCTTGCTTGTCTGTTGGCTACACATTCACAGGTGTCTTTGCTGTCAGTTATTGATGCTATCAAGAAAGCTGCATCCCTTAAAAGACTTCCAGCTGAATTTAAGCTCCAGGCCAGATAACTTTCTCTCTGCAGGGTAACGTTTACCATCAAATTTCACTAGAATGAGAAGGCTTTAAAACTAAGAAAAAATTAATGAGGAAATCAGTGATACCAATTATACACCAAATGAAGATAAGTCCCTCTGTCTCATTAGCATTGTTTAATTATGCTTGGATTTAAATTCTAAATATAGTTCATAAGAATTCACAAGGGCAAGTGTTTGCTTCCACTGTTGTAATCCTCTCCATACCTAATACTTCTCTCTCATGTAAGATCAACAGTTTTAAGGCCCTGTCTGCTTGAGTCATAAATAAAGAAGATGCTGACACTTCACCCCTTAGAAGTGAAAAATTTTGGTTAAGCAATGGCTTATGTTTGATATTTGCATTGCTGTGAGAGTCCACAGATCTCAGCTGACTTCTCAGCTTCCTGTGCTGGGTCTTTGTGAACATGTGGAGATACTCCCTGCTACAGGGTCCTATATACTCTTAACAAGGCAGAGGCAGTGTATTTTCAGTATGCATGTGTGTATGTATTAACGCATGTGTGTGTGTGTCAGTCTATCTGTCTACCTCTTTAAATGCAAAGCATTAAAGTTTGCAGAAATCTGAATCTTACTCCTCAGTCTCAGTCAAGCACTTGATGCAGTCCATCCCTCTTTGGGATTAACGTTAACCTCTTTTCACCAGTTTATCACTACAAACCTGGTAACAAATATTATTTCTAACTACTTGACTCAGTCCAGTTACTAGTAGATTTCAGGAGCATTCTAGAAAGCCCTCCTAAATCTGGGTCTTCTACCAAGGGGTTCAGCTGAGAAAGAGAGGAGACCCGCTCCCTCACTCCCTGGAGAAAATTCCCCCAGAGCCAGTTCTCTGCTCACCGAGAGGAAGCCTGCTCTTAGACCGTGTACAATGTGCCTGTCCAAAACATCCGTGAGAGAATTTTTCCAGTTTGAGGAAGTGGGGGAGATTTAAACAAGCATTTCTGCACCAGCCAATGCTAAAAGCAGGGAATGGGGCAGTTCAGCAGGGAGGAGAGAAGCAAACACCCTTTTTCGCTTCCAAGCCTGGTTAGAAATTCAGTGTTTAAGAAGTGCCATCTAAGAAGACAAAGATTTCCAAAACATCATCAGCATTTCTAAAAGCACAGTGAGTGCAAGCATGCTGCCTAGCATGGCACCAGTCTTTGCTAATCCTTTATCAGTGGTTTTGTTTGACTCAGAAATACTATTAATTAATCTAACCACACATAAAGACTATTGATTGAGTGAGAATTTTACTGCCCTCAAAACAAGTTTATTGCATTATGAAAACACTTTACATTTGCATCCTGGATTAGTACATATCTGCCAAGAACAGATGTAATTGCTTAGTCATAGTGCGCAAAGGCATCTGATGCTCAGTGCAGGCTCAGCTTCGGGTGCCCAAAGCATAGTGAACATAGATGCAATGTTAGATATGAGCTTCAGATGCTTGAATTCAGGCAGGACCTGCAGGAATAATCACTTTTGTGCCCATGGGATATGGGATAATTAGAACACCAGGTTCTGCCTATATTAGTTTAGTCAGGAACCACTTAAAAAAGATGGTGGGTTTTTGGAGCTCCTACTCTCTAGAGATAATTGTGCCAAAATGGCTCTGAGTGCTTAAATGCTTGTAGCACCCAGTTCACTGTGGTGGCTGCTGTGGTCATTGTTGTTTCTCGGAAATTTTGGTTCTTCGTAATCCCGCAGCAGACAGCCCAGCCCAGCATGGGCTGCATGCTAGGTCTCTCTCATATGCTAAAAAAGCATTGGCTTGGTCAAGTATTTGTGTGACTGCACAAAAGAAACCAAACTAACCAGCTACCTGAGGCCCCCATGGGAAGTGGTGTTGACTCACAGGGGGAATGTTTCCTACATCTCCTACTGGTGGCTTTGCTGCTGCAAAACATCTCTGCTGTTTGCTGCTGTCAGGTGAGAGATAATCTCTCCCTACCCCTTTACCCTCCTCTTAACACAACTGATTTTGGTCAGTGAATGAAGCTAGTATGCCACCCGCAAGGGTAGGATTAATAGCTGTCGTGTGGAGGAACGGTCTTTGTTCAAGCCCTGCCTGAAAAGTTTCCTCCCAGTCAAACCAAGCAGAGACCCACAGACAACACTGAAAGCAGACTGTAATCTCTGGCAGTTTGGAGGGTGTAATGCAAACATGAAAGAACATAACTGCTGGATACAACTCGTTGCTTTAATGAGAACATGCCCTTGGGGTTTATGACAAACAAATTCCAGTTGCTTTATTGCATTGTGTCTGAATTTCCCCCTGTCGTTTCAGATGGATACAGCACACTGTTGGATCATGCCTGGAGAAGGAAGTTATTTGTGCAGCTGTGGAGGGAAGGAGCAAATCTCTGGCAAGATGTCCACACAATGAAAATTTGAGAATACTGGTAGGGTAGCCAGCGGATTGTCCCCTGTTGAGAGAGGTGCTCCTCCTGAGGGAAAGCCAGCCCACCAAAGCCCAGCTGTGAGGGTAAGCCTGCCTCTGGGGAAATGCCTTTTCCTCCAGGGGCTCTAGGGGAAGCACAGCCAGGCAGTGGGGCAGCCTGACCTGAAAGTGAAGACCTGTCCTGCACCAAGCTAAGATAGAGCCATTTCCAGAAGTGTCTCTCCCCCTGCTCCCCATGCGACTGGTGCTCACACCCGCTTTCCCAGCACTGGTGCCTGCACCCGCATGGTTGCCTGGGGCCTTGGGTCAACTCTCGGTCCTGGCTGAGAAGTAACCCAGCCAAAAAGACCACTGCATTGTCAACCAGGCCCACCAGCTGATGAAACCTAGCACACAGCTGCACGGCCATTAGTCTGGAGGCAAGGGAGGCCGGTGGTGCAAAGGGCTTAGGGGTGAACCCTGGGTTAGCTTACATTGACAGCAAAACCCACATCTCCAGCTAGGAATGTACCACTGTGTGGCATTAAACCCTGGACCAAAAGCATCATAGCTCTCACACCTTTTGTGACTTTAGTCCATTAGCTATAAAATAGCATTTTTCCCTCCAGATGCACAAATGAGTGCAAATGAGTGTTTTTATTTATAAAGATAGAAACTTTTAATGTACAACCACACCCTAATGGAATCAATTTACATGAAGCACTCAGATAATTCTCACATTAAATATTTGTCTTGGGTCAAAAATACAACAAAATCTTTAATGTTAAAAGAATCTTTAATTGCCCTAAAACACAAGAGTCCTGCTGTTAGGATTGGTAACTACTACATTATGTGAAAAACTCTTGCAGATTATATATCATAGTAGCTATCACTATTTCTTTCATGATATTAGAAATTAGTTTAGAACTACCTCTTATCATTAATTCACCTTTATCAGCACAATGTTCTATGACTAACGTTAGAAATAGTAAGCAGTGACCATCACAAGGAAACGTGTGACTTGAAAAATGATAAAATTATACTTTAAAAGGCTTCTGAGTTGTGATTATGTCATGTCAAATGACAAGAATGGCAGTTATAAGGATGAAGTCCAGAGCAGAGAGAAGAAGAGCCAAATTACAATATTTCCAGCCATTTTCAGTTATAAATATACTCTGTGAATCTTGCTTCAAACTATTAGGTATCAATCAATGCATTTTATAGATTCATCATTATAGTATTTGAGCACCTAAAAGTCCAAAGTTTCTTAATAACAGGCTAGGGCTTAACACAAAAATTGAGGAGACAAAATTTAGAATTGTTAGAGTTAAGTTCTAAGTTCTTTTACAGATCCTTTTCCCAAACACTACAACCCAATACTACCATGAACTCCAAACAGAAGTCAAGCTTCACTCTGGAAGCTTCGATTCTTATTTCAAGACTCTTGCTCCAAGTCAGATGGACTGTATAAACTGGTAAGTGTTCCTCCACCCTCTGTTACAAGCTATTCCTCCCTGCTTTACATCAGCTATAAGAGAAACAGTTTTCTCTTAGTATTTGTTGAATCAATAGCTAGCCAAGTACAGCTGAATGCTAGCAAATACCGATACCCCATGCCAATTTCTAGCAAAATTCATGTTGTTAGTATTTAAATCCTCTGACTGCAGGAGACAGAGAAGCCCTGGTCCAATATCCCCGAGGGATGAGCAGACCTGACCGCTCTGTCACAGCATCTGCTGCTCTGATATTGGCATGCCCAAGCTCTGTGTCATGCCAGTGTAAGGTGCAGACAGGAGAGGTAGATGTTTAGCAGTCTGAACACAGCACCTGGCTTTGCCATCTAGTGGGCGCTGGGAAACCGTGTGCTTCCTTCTCCCCTGGGCTGCTGGCAAGTATGTCTGATGCAGATCTCCTGTGGCAAGCCGAGTTTTGATGTACCTCCCTGATTTTGGGCCGAGGCCGATTTATGAGCAGCAAAGCGCTACTTATAAAGTTGTGATGGTTCAGGCAGCACTACTTTTCCCCTTGTGCCCTGGGGAAAGCCGTATTGCTTTCCTTATATATAAATATGAAACACAATGTAAAACTTTGCCACTAGCTGTTATAGCAATTCACCTTATATCCACCCAGTGCATAGTGGCTGAGTCTGAAAGTGTACTGGACATACAGGAAGTTATCTAAGTGAGCACAGCTGAAGTGTCATTTCAGTCACACCATCCACCTGGAGCCTTGCCTAGCTGACTCCTGCTTGCTTTTCCCCAGTTTCAAATAGGAATGGCTCATACTGGCTTTCCTCCATGATCTTTGTGCCCTGTCTGTGTTGCTCCTTAGCACAAAACTAGCAAAATCCTTTGCAACCTAACTAATCCTTTGCAAAAACTGAAAGGAGAAAAAACATTACCTTACTCACTGAATAAAAAAAAAAAGAGGCCTTGACATTGCTGCCTGATGTTAACAGAGCACATCAAAGCATGCCCCAAAATAGAAAAGCTATCTCAATGTAATTCAGCTGAATTCCTCTCAGTGGTTTCTGAGATAAGGAGAAAAAAACCTCCCAATCTTTACAGTTTTCACCATTAGGGCCCTGTTTTGTTTAACATTGTATCTATACATTAAGGTTTACAGGTTGCCAATATATGAAGGTATTAATATAAGTGGAAAAGGATGAGGTTCATTAAAACCACAGGAATTCTGACAGACGATAACGGATGGGAGAGGAGTAATTCTTCTATTTTATCTGTATGGGTTTTGTTAATTGGGTAATAGGACAATAACCTTTATGATATGCTAATTTGTTAGATTAGAATGTGTTTGGTCTCAGTAATAAAACTGTCCTGACATCTGACAGCTCTAAGAAGACAATTTATGAGATCAGGCTCAGCATCTGATACATCCTTACATAACCCGACAAGCAACATGAGGATTTCGTGGTATCATATAAATGTAGGTGAACTGACATTTAACAATGGAATAAGATGCTCCAAATTCACTATGGGCAAGTGCTCATGTGTAGTTTGCCAACCAGTATGTTACTTACCTGGCTTTGCAATAGAAGGGCATGCAGGGTAGGTATTCCAATGCTCAAATCAGTGATGAGAGCTCTGCCAGCTGCCAATGATCCACAGCTGCAAGCCTGAAAAGAACCATTTGTGCAGGAGTTAGGGTGTTTATTTTTGTCATGAAGAAAGTTTTCCATTATGCAAGTGTACAAAGCTGTGCATTAACTCTTCATGTGGCTGTTTAGAGGGACAAACCTAGGAGAATGAAAGAAGCTGCACTTTCTCACTAAGCCAGCCCCATGTATACGTTTGGCAGGTCCTGTTCCTCTGTCATGCTCAGCCCAAGGACAGTTGAGTTAGAAGGTAGAAAACTGGGAGCATGGGGGAACATGTTATACTACTTTGAATCCTTTAAGTCCCTGCTAGTCCCATTGGTTTAAGTGGAAACTGCTGTTCTACCAACAAAGGCAAGCAAAGATCTGCTGGATCTGCTCACACATGCACAAAGCATGGTGGTCTGTCCTGCAGAGCTCTCACCAGTGCTAACAGGGAGTCAGTTCCCTTTCTCAGCCTTCCCTCCAGGCCTGCTAAAATCATGAGCAGGCCCCAACAGGTTAAGACACAAGAAACCATCTCTCCTGTCTACGTCTTGCATTCATACCACTGAGAACACTTTTCTGGAAGCATTAGTGGGACATGAATAGCGAAGAGCTCATGCTGCAAAATACAGCCCTGTGTATTCAAATAGTATTTCTCAAGTCCCTGCACACATCACCCCACTATTACACTGATTCTTACAGGAATCTTTGCTATCCATCCAATTGCTAACCATTGCATGTCATAGACTATGGCTGCGTGGTGACGTACTGGAGCACTCCCGGACACAGCACCTGCCCACCGTCCTAGAAGTTGCAAGACCAATGCCTGAGGGCTGGAAGATGCATATTTAAGCATCACAAGGTCCCCTTCTCTACAAGCCCTAGTTCCAGTTATTCCACTGCAGTGAAAGGTGTGCAGACAATATATAAATTTAGGTTAAAAGGCATTTGGGCAATAGGGGACATATATTGCCAGTCCCTACCTAGGAGTACTACAACCCAAAATATCATCTTTGCATGTATTATATACAAGCCATGGACCTGTAGATGTGTGTGGCACTTTTATCCCTTCAACTAGAATAATAAAAAAAATAAACCCTATGCTTGTACATACAGCCAATATATTTAACATAATATACGGCCTTTCATAAAGCCACATAAAATTGATTCTTTTTTTTTAAACTATCATAGTTCTCTATTAGTGAACAATATTTAGGAGAAACTGGTTTGAGAGTGCATAAAAATTCCTTTCCTTCTGTCCTGAACTGTAAATATTTCAGAATTTCAACATAAAAAATAAACTAGGCTATTGATTCAGCAGGGTACTGACAGACACTTCTAAGCACTGAAGCACTAGATTGTGCTTTTGCCTCTTTGAGCTACAGCTGCTCCCAGACCTTACTGAAGTCAGTGCCTCTGCTAAGGACTGTCCTTCCAGTATTGGTGAAGGGGGCAGTTATGCAACCCCCTTGTGCATCAATACTGAAAATAACAGGAAGCCACAACCCCAGGCCACCACAAAAGGGTGATGTCCAGGGACTGCTTACGTTTTTTACACTGAAAGCACAGCTGCCAAACTACAGAAACGGTACTGGGCTTGGGGCTGAGGCCATGGCATTCTCTTCCCAGGAAACACTTGTTTCACTTGGCTGCAGAGTTGTGCTCAGCTGAATACCACGGCATAGCTTCCACACAAGAGCAAGAAAACACCTTACTTTGCTAAGCTGACCTGCTGGTCTGATGGCAGCACATCCTCTGAGGACATAGCAAATGTGGTTTTGTTCTCCATTACTTTTTAAACAGAAAGTTCCTGTGCGTGTTTTAATGATGCACAGAAGAAGATACCCACAGATTTACACAAGAGGATTCTGAAATTCAAACATCATGTAATTTCTTAATGATACCTGATTAGCTCTAGAGACACTAGATACAAAATGAGATTTCTAGGGAAAGCATTTTCCATTGATTTATGCCCAGAATTTTACTGGCTCAATTAATTAGAGCAAAATAGAAAAAATTAATTTCTTCAACAGCAAGAGGTTCCCTAACATTCTGTTAGGAGTTGAATATCTGAAATAAAGAATGTAAGAACCTCACTTTTTCAGAGGATAATAATCTTAACTCCAAACAATACTCAAGAAGCATGCATGAAGTTCAAAATGAAATACATGGAGGCTACACAGAAAGGTTCATGTACTACACATGGCAGGGAACCGTTCTTCGTGCCACAATGCATAGGACTGGAAATAATAGTAAACCTATTAAGCAAGAAAGACATGATGCTAGGAAACACTGGAGTAGATTGCTTGGTTAAGTAATGCAGCCTCCACTGATGAGTATCTTTAAGAGTTATGTGGACAAATTTGTCAGGATATAAGTAAACTTGAGCCAAACTTGGGTACTGGAAGAGACTAGAAGTTTTTCAGGGACCCTTGCCCAGTAAGCACTGAGGACCAAGTAAAACCTATTTTGTTTGTGGAAAGAGCACCTGGAAACACATTGGCCTCAGGTGGCAGGTGTGTAATGCCAGGCCCCCAGGCTGGTGACTTGAGGGAGCT
The DNA here is from genome assembly GCA_013401275.1 of Pandion haliaetus. Classification (NCBI taxonomy): domain Eukaryota; kingdom Metazoa; phylum Chordata; class Aves; order Accipitriformes; family Pandionidae; genus Pandion; species Pandion haliaetus. The sequence goes on along the minus strand of VYZV01023512.1, from coordinate 8,694 downwards.
CTGTTTATCTTATTAGACTCCTTTAATCAATCTGTGGTCACAGGGACATGGAATTGCTGGATTATTCAGTATCTCTCTGAAAACATTTTCAGTCTTACCTTTCCTAGAAACACAACACAGTCCTCAACTCTACAATCCATGGCTGCCTGGAGCCAGGTACGCTCCAAGCCTCAAGAGCGGTATTTACACCCTGAAGCCCATGGCAGGATCGCACTGGGATTGTCAAGTGACAGTGTCCTGGCCCCAGTGATGTGGCAGCAGACAGATATGGCGGGCTGGCAAACACACAGAGTCTGAGGCCACAATGGTGAAACAGCGTCAGTCTGTGCTGCCAGGCACCCCTCACCTGCAAAACCAGGGGCCTCCCTCTGACAGCAGTTAATACGTAGAAAAAATAAAAATAAACAAACCACCAAAACCCAGAAACAGCAATTGTGAGACTGAAGTGTTTTAGACACTGAAATCAAGTGACTCTCTTACCACTCTGCCTCCAAATTTTGAGGCTGTCCCTGCCCAGGCCCCCCCCACCGGGCTGGGCTCCCCAGTTCCCCTTCCCAATGCAATGTTCTGCTTCTGGAGAAGACCAGCAAGTCCCTGGGGCTCTTTGAAGAGATTTGGCATAGAGGCATCTCTCACCTTTCCTGGTGGCCCCCTTCCACCCAGCAGCATCCCTCACTGTTCCAGCCCTCTGTAGAAAACATAGTGGTGGGTGAGGAGGGGGCAGCTGCCACCACCTGCCCAGCTGGGGCCCCTCAGCTGCCACAGCTCCTCTGTGCCCTGACAGGAGCAGCTTCAGCCCCAGCAGAGCTGAAATCTGGAGCAAGACTGGAGCAGCAGCACTGCTGGGGACCTGCATCCCCTCCCCAAATTGGACATGCCATGTCCTGCCTGTCCAGGAGAGCTGTGGGATGGGGAAGACAGGCCTGGAACCCGCTGGTGGCCCTGCCTCAGACCTGTGGTTTCCTCATGTTTGGGAAGACATCAAAGCTGGAGCAGGAGCACCTGGGATGCTTCCAATTCCAGGGCATGTTTTCCTTTCCAGGGCTTGCTTATTTTAAAACACACCTTAGCCAGTCACCTGTTCAGGCTGTCATCGGCAGCCCCTGGGTCCTGTGTGGGGTCCCAGCAGCGCAGAGCACCCCTCAGCAGCGGCTCGGCAACTCGCGTGCCCGTGACTCGCATACTGAGAGGGCTCACGGCTTTGTGGGCTTTTGAAAGCCTCTCTAATTATGCAGTGGTTTGCTCATAGCTGTAGTGTGTGTGGTCAATAGCACTTGGGCAGCTGGCCAGCAACGTGATGCCCTTCCAGTCTTCTTGCAAGTGTTAAAAGCACTTTTTAGAAAATTAAAATATTAACTCCATGAAAATGGTATCTAGCATATCATCTAGCGTAGACCAAGTTAAGGGTGAATAAAGTTCCACACGGAAATCTGAACAACTTCAGTGCAAACGTGAGTAAAATAAAATAGTGCCAAAACATTGTTGTTTTCCAGAAACAAGCCAACCATTTTTAACTCTTGACTGCAATGACCTGTAGCACTACAGTCACAGTTAAAAGTGCAGAATGTCTCTTACAGTCACCTCTGCTTCATACACAGTTTTTTAAAAATTATACAGCAACGTAGTATTTTAGCATCTTCCAGTAATTGAGAAATTTTAAAGTATTTATGAATTTAAGGTAAAGGAAGCCGTTTATTTCCAAGGTTCGTTAAAAACTGCCTGATGAAATTAAACCTCATTCCTTTTGTCTACCTACTGCTAGATCAGAAGAGAGCTTAGGAAACCTAGTGATGGATGACGCGTGATGAAATTAGTAAAATATGCATGAAATACAAACTGAACAACTGATGCACGAATTGCCTAGGAGTGGATCAGCATTCCTCCACGAACAGCACTAATTCCGGCTTCCAGACTCAGTCTCAAGGGTACTTCTATCCCAAGCACAAATTGCTGAATACCAGGCACTAAACACACTAATTCAGATGTCTTCTTGTGACTGCAGAATGACTCCATGTGGAGATACAAAGCTTTTATTAACAGTACTGCAAGATGCTAACACAAAACCACAACTGTGTATTGGACGTCGTTATGGGTTTGTGTGGCGCGGTTTTCCTTGGTGGCAGGGGAGGGGGGCTGCAGAGGCGGCCCCTTTAATAAGTTGCTTGGAAGAATTCGCCGCCCCAAAATGTCGGACCCGCGTGCCAAAATGTCGGACCCG